>QJPP01003044.1:0-252643 GCA_003996215.1 Jaltomata sinuosa
TTCCTGTGTACCTTTCGTTGATTTCTGTGACTACTTGCTTCTATTCTGTCTATTACTGCTCTTTTATCTTATATGTGCCCAGTCGGCCTATGATACCTACTGGGTACCTTATGCTTCGCATTTGGTGCTCACCCTACCCCCCTGCATCTTTGGGTGCAGATCCTAGCGTGGGCCATCGCCGTTAGATCGCTGTGATTCGTGCTTGGAGATCTGTTGGGGACTACTTCAGACTGAGGGTGAGCTCTTGGCGATCGGAGCTTAGCTTTAGTTTATTTTTTGCTTCATGTACTCTATTACCATTCAGAGACATCTGTATATATTATTTTGGATTATTTGCACTCCATGTAAGTAGTTTGGGCTCTATACTATGATACCAGGTCTTGGGGTTTGGTTTAGTTTCCGTATATGTATATATTTATATCCCTGTTATCTATTTTATTCGTCTTATTCCCTTATTTGTTATATAGTAGCCCATTACTAACTGTTCTGGGCTACGGAGATTAGTTCACCTACCGGGGGTTGTAGGTGCCATCATGACCGAGAAATTGGGTCGTGACAGTCTAGTTTGAGGATCTCTGGTGGCCATGCCAGACAAAGGGTGCACTTGCATTGGTGGTTCCTGTTCCATCACAGCATCTTTATTTGGCAGGCTTACTTGTTGGATGTTAGATGGGGCCCAATGAATTTATAGGGTTTCATCCACCCACCAATTATCTGGAACACTCCTAGTCCTTTGAGGTGATGCAGAGTCAGGAGCTGGTAAGTTGAGGTCCAAGTGTGGGAATTTTGGTATGGACAAAGGTACTTCTTTTTAGAGTGCTCCAATATCCTACTCCACTATGTCAACCCGAGCGCACAGTTTATGCAAATTAGCCCATACCAGTTTTAATCTTAACTTGATAGCAGTTTGAATCATGCCTGGAATGTCCCTAGCTAGCTTTTACAAACGCTCTTCGTTGTGGTGAGCAAGGTGAGCAAGTTGGATTAAACTACCTGAAACTGGAGTGGCTTGGAGAACAGTGTGGGTGGCAGCTGGCACCCCAGGGGCAGGAGATGGATATTACAATTATTCATGTGCAATATATTTGGTGTGCTCTGTACCTACTGGTGCATTTGGATTTTGAGAAAGGCATCTCTTCTTGATGTGCGAAGCATATTTGTAACGCATTGTGTCTAAATAAATCATGCCCTTTGCTCGGAAAATTTTGTCCAATGGCTAGAATAGAGGACATTGTGCCCGTAAACACAAATTACATATTAGAACAGGAAAGGCCAAGGAAGTGGAATCATATCTAGCTCTTCTCTTGAATTATTTTGCAATGATTGTCCATTTCTTGATTTGGATGCTAGACATGATGCATGCAATGAGAATGGACACCTCTATAGTCACCTGAGTGGTGTGGTGAGTTGGAATAAGCCGCGTTCACACAAAATCCAACCACATCTGAGCCTCAGACTTAAGATCCTGACGAGGGATGTGTCCCTTTAAAACTGCCCAAAAAGGATCCCCTTTGGCAATGACACTGGCCACCCAAGCATATTGGTCGGCCTTTGTAGCTACGCATCGAGTATACCCTGATGTCGTTATTGGTTCATCATCCCATTCTATAGAGTTGATGGCTTCAGGAGTAATGTCAACCTCTTTTCCCCTCGCTAATACAGATTGTAGGCATTGTAACTTGCTTGCTAGACCCCTGTGCTTTAGGATGTCTTTCCTGGCCCGGTAAGAAGCATAAAACTCTCATACCAATTCAAGTAAATAAGGGTCGGGAGTTTTAGCCAATTGCATCCAGTCCTTTTTTTTTAATTGCTTGGCTATATTTTGGAACTCATCTTTGAAGGAGTCTACATCAAACCCTGCTTCTTCCAAGAAGGACCACTTATCACGAAACTTAAGATAGTAGGCCTCCATCCCCTCAAGGCCAAATCAAATTTTTGACTCAGATGATCCGTCATTTTGCACAGGGACAGCCGGATGTTCTGATGTTGAAGCTTGATTGTCGGCATGTCATTTTGAACAGCTCTTACAAGATGTCATATTCCTACAAATAGATGTTAGTGCCAGGAACCATGCATGAATTTCTATAAAAAAAAAAGTACTAAGTAAAAATAAATAGAATGCATCGGAGAAGAAAAAGACACCAGGTGACTGCTGGCATGTATGAGTCACATGCGAAACGCACATGAAGAAGTGTGTGTCACATGTGGCTTTGCCCATGCTAGCAAAAACCTAAGTAGAAGCATCGTCAAGGTGCGAAGGCCTATGAAAATCACCTCAGCCATTTTGCGCGTCGCACATGCCTTCGTCCTTGGAGTCAGTGAACTGGCACAATTAAAACAAACATGCGTTCCTGTGTATGATTCACATGTGGAGATCTGCATGTCTCATGCGAAACGCACATGGGAATAGTAGGAATTTTTTAAGTCCTTGTTTTCATATGTGTTGCGTATGTGACTCGCAGAGCAATATCGGTGGAAGGCACGTGCAAACAAGGCTTATGAACACAAATTTAACAGGGCTTAACAAAAATAAGCATGAATTGACCAATAACCAAGTTATCCGGGTACTCAGACTTCCCCAAAAAACATCAAACACAATCAAGACCCACATATTACAAAAGATTTGGTTAGCGATTTTCCTTAAGAAGGACGTTGCCCCATTTATCATCGGGAACATCAAGCCTTCATGAAAAGCAATCTAGCATATTCAATACAACAAGAATTCACTCCCATCAACCAACGAGCTCACCGAACAATATAATCAATTGAAATAACACAAGAGAGCCGTGGTATCAACAATTTCAGCCTACATAACATTTTTCAACCAAAATCTTGCAAAGATGATGATTTTCCCTTAAGAATGACATCATGCAATCTATCATTGGGATAAAACATGCATCAACTCAAGTGGGCTACTTAGACTTCACCAAAAAATGCAAAATTTAGGGCTAAAAATTAACACAAGTTGCATGCATCAGTCTAGAATCAAGATCTACCAAGTTTTTCTCAAGAAAAATCGACAATATGCCATAAAATGGGGGTCCCAAAAATCAGATCTCACCGAAAATCAACATGGAGGATTTAACTAGCATGCTTGATAACTCTCAAAGTACCACTCCAATTACGAAGCGTAAGCGATCGTTGTCAAATATAGAACCCAACAAAGGTTGGGGTCGATCCCACAGAGAATATGGTGAAAGTTAAGTCTTTAGTGAATTAGTTGACTAATGGTCAATAGTTTCCGGTAAATAAAGGGGTGGTTTTGTGTGAACAATGTGTAAACAAAACGAACAATAATGTATGAGAAATAATCAGTAGGAGAGCAAACTAGGGAAGTGTTTACCATGGCATTGGTAACGATGTCGATCCTAAGCTTAACCGGGTTCTTTCTATATGCGTGTCACGATATGATTGAATTAATGGTATCGTCTAAACGTTTCTCAACCAAATAGACGAATTTACTTTTCAATTCTCTCGAACTTGAAAAGGTGTGCTTTTAGATTTCAATCCTAAACATCAGGTAGATTAATCTAGTTACAGCATTAATCATAAGACGAGAGTTGGTAGTCTCGAATCCTCGTCGTTAATCAAGTTTCCCGGTTTTAATCTCTTTACTCAAGCAAATTTAAACCTAGGCATGTTCTAATGTTTGCAACCACTAGAAAACGTTAAATAATGAATGATTAACGACGTGACAACATATATATTGAACCCGTCGCTACCCGGAATCTATATCGCTACTTTAGCCATGGCTCCCACAACCCTAGTTGTGGGAGGTTTAGTTAATCATGCTTGTAGAAGAATAGAAGAAATTCATATTCATAATAAAGAAAAGAAATCCTTACAATGTAGTGAAAACAATCTTCAATTATTCCAAGAATAAGAAAACAAAGATCCCAAGAACAAATCAAGAACAAGATTCAAGGGGGGAAAACGTGTGTAGCGTGTTTCCTCTCTCAAAAATTGCTCAACAACTCCTAAAACTATTGGGAGAACTATTGTAAAAAGCTTGACAAATAAAATAAACCTAACATAGGGTATTTATAGGAGTTTAGGAAACAAATCCCAAAAACGCTCGGATTCCGCGTTGCGGACTGCCTGGGTGTGACGGCCAGGCTGACGGACCATCACTGGCTTGACGGACCGTAACCTGGACCGTCGTCACTAGGCAGTAGGCTGCCTCAGGGTGACGGTTTGGGTGACGGACCGTCACCCACTTGACGGACCATCGCCTGGACCGTCACTCTTATCCAGAATGCTCTTTTTGCTCGTATTTCCTTCCGTTTCCATGTTTGTCCCTATTTCCTGAAAACATAACATAAACACATCAAAAATGATGATGGTTGCTTGAAAATGTACAATTGTTCTTAGTTAAAAGGAGTCGAAAGTGTCGTAAAATGGCGGCACATCAACACCCTCAACTTAGACGCTCGCTTGTCCTCAAGCAACATAACATAAAAGAAAAACAACACGACGACTCAATTAAGAAAACAAACTCGTGTCTCTAGCAACTCATGGTCATTCAACATCTTTTTCAATTTTAATTCAAGCTCCCTCGTCGCACACAAATGTATGAAACACTAACTTGCATGGATCCAAACATGTCATTCCGACATGATAGAACATTCTACATACACACGCGCAGCTATCCTAACAATCAATAGACAATACAGACATCTTGGTGCCCTCACCACAAAGAAATCCCACACACAAGATTTGGGAATAGGTAAGCGCTCAAACTCACAAACAATTTCAAACAATGCACATGCGCTACCATAGGCTTGCCCTTACTATTCTATTTCAGTTCTTCAGAAAGCCACTCAGGATCACTACAGGACTTGTTTTGGCTTGTAATGAGGCTTCAGGTGCAGGTAGGATACATTTAGGGGTTAGTGACTAAGCCCTCCTTGGTACCACATACTTTACTTTGTCCATCCTTATTCACCTTTTTATTTCCCTCTTTCTAGCTACGAGTGCGGCCTCTTTATTTTGACAATTATTTTTATTACTTTTTCGATCTTTTTCATCTCTTTTTTTTATTTTCTTAGGCACACACCCGAATTTCATTCTATTCACAACCAATCTTCTCCATCCTCTTTTTCTTATCATTCACCTCTATAGTAGCCACCCTCAACTTAGGCTGATTGCCTGAGTTGAGGTGCACAATGTCCACTGAAGGACCAGGGCCAAAACAGGGTTTACCTCTATAGTAGCCACCCTCAACTTAGGCTGATTGCCTGAATTGAGGTGCACGATGTCCAAGGAAGGACCAGGGCCAAAACAGGGATTCAAAGTTAAACAGGAACGGTGACAGGTTTTTGAACGAACAGGGTCAATTATGGCTCAAACAGGGATCAAAGGGATTATTTACATTTGGACGGTCTTATAGGTTAAGTGGACTGCACACAAAAAGGGCCTGTGATCCTTTCCTAAGCAACCAACTTCGAACTCAACAAAATAGACCGGGCAAGTTCTAGATGCATGCACAGAGTAAGAATTTATAACAATACGCTCACACACACTTTGCACCAAGAAACTATATCACTACTGACTATCAAGACAACAACTCGGCTTAAGCATATTTATTCTTATCATAATCACACAATGACATTCAAGGATCCCGATAGTCAATCGTTTCAACATAAGCTCAAAACCAGAAATTTTTTAAAGGGGGCTCCTTTTAGTCAAAGAAAAATGCCACATGCTTGCTATAGACACTAAAAAAAAAATTAAAAATAACAACCTAAACATGCCGGTTCTACTAGATAGCACACCGGAGGGAAAAGAACTCGACAACAAAAACCCTCAGTGGTGACTCACAGGTTTCCCAACACCCTCAACTTAGACTTATGCATTGTCCCCAATGCATCCATATGAAAGCTAAAAAAACTGTGAGAGAAAGGAATACCTGTGAAGTCGATAGGACACAGATTTTGGAATGATGTTGGAGACCGCCAGGGTCTGCAAAACAGGAGAAATCGATGGAGTGTGTGCACGCGACAACCTCATGTTGCGTTCCAGCTTCTTCTTTCATTGGCTCCGCAGCTAGTCGCGACAACTTCTTCGCTCTTTCTTTGCAGATTCTCTTGCTGTGTTTTCGTTTCTTTGATCTATTTTCACCGCCTTCCTCTACATTTTTTCCTTCTCGCACCATCCTTCTCACAACAGCTAAAGTCTCAACCAAACCCTTCTCTTCAAGATGAACATCCGCAGGGGCTTCCTCAATAACATTGACGACCGCGACCACCCTCATGTCACTTGGTTGCTTCATCAATTTAGACACATCGAACTTGACAGCTTCATTGTTTAGCCTGAAGGTCAGTTCATTTCTTTCCATGTCAACCAATACTCTTGCCGTGGCTAGCAATGGTCGTCCCAAGATTATGGGAACTTCAAAATCCACTTCGCAATCCAAGATCACAAAGTCAGCGGGGAAGATAAGCTTACCGATCTTTACTAGCACATCAGACAATATTCCCACGGGTCGCTTTACCGAACGGTCAGCCATCAACACTCTCATGGACGTTGGTTTAGGAGCTCCCAAACCCAATTGTTTATAGACTGCTAGCGGCATCAAGTTGATGCTAGCACTAAGATCACACAAGGCTCTTACGAAGCCGAGTTTCCCAATAGTACAGGGAACAGTAAACGCACCTGGGTCTTCCTTTTTGTCTACTAACGACCTTGAGGAAATAGCACTGCAGTGGTGGAGGTTGTCTTCCGGTTCAAAACTTACCGACCTCTTCTTTGTAATCAAGTCCTTCATGAACTTGGCATAACCGGGCATTTGTTCAAGCGCTTCCACCAATGGGATGTTTATTGATATTTGCTTGAGCATGGTCAGGAAATTCAGGAACTTACCATCTTCTGCTTTCTTCTTCAGGCGTTGTGGGAAAGGAGGTGGTGGTCGAGGCATCATAGTTGGAAGCTTTTCAGCTTCCTTGCTTTTTTCCACGGGCTCTAGAGTAGCCTCCTCGACTTCCTTGTTGTCCATGATCTCACCCTCTTGAGTCTGAATTATCGGATGTGATTCCGGTAATATTTTTCCGCTTCTTGTGGTGATCGCCATACAACTCGCGTCATTCCTCGGATGAGTAATGTTGCTCGGCAAGGTACTTGTCTTCCTTTGGTTCAGAGATGCCGAGATTTGCCCCACTTGCTGCTCTAATTGCTTGATCGAAGTGGAATGCGCCTCCACTATTTGACTAATGGCCGATAACTCAGTCCTTATCTCCTTTACCCCAGAGTCAGTCGATTCTACCTTCAGCAGCATCTTCGCCATCATGTTCTCTAGCTTGGAAGTCCCTGCCTCGTTGCTAGCTTTGTCCCGATTACCAGGTGGTACATACAAGCCACCTCTATCGGTGTTATTCCTCCAGTTTCCTTGATCGCGATTGTAGCCAGCTTTCTCATAGTAGTTGTCCTTCTGATAGGTCCGACCTTGGTTTCCTTGGCCATTGGCCTGGAAAACCCCCCAAGTAATTCGCCTCCTCATCAGTTTCCAACTCTGCTGATCTACCTTGGGAACCCACAGCTTTTACCTTCTCCATACCTCCTGAGAACAAGTGCTTTGTCAGTAGGTCCAACTGCGTTTTCAGATGCGCCATGTCTTGGTCGCGCTCCTCCTCTTTTCTGCGCTGCTCAGCTGACATACCAACTGCATAAATGCTAGCTGCTACCTCTGTATCCCGTGTATGCCAGGCCCTGTTGGTTTTGGTGATCCTGTCCAAAATAGCTGTGGCATCGGCAAAAGTGCGACCCATAAATGCTCCACCTGTTGCGTTGTCTAACATCGGCTTGGTAGCCGAATTCAGTGCCCTGTAGAATGTTTGCATCAAAAATTCGTCGTTCAATTGGTGGTTAGGGCATTGTGTTATCTTCTTTTTGAATCGCAACCAGGTCTCGTGCAATGCTTCGTGAGGTTGCTGTCTGAAATTGCTAATCTCATCCCTCAACTGTATCACCCTAGAGGGAGGAAAGAACCTTTCTAGGAAAGCTCCTTTCAACTCTCCCCAAGTTGCGATAAAGTCGGGGGTCAGCTCTGTCAACCACAATTCTACCTCATCAGACAGAGACAACGGAAACAACCTGAGCCTGATTGCTGTCTGACTCACTCCAGGCAACTCGAACGACTTGCAGATGCCCACGAAATTCATCAGGTGCTGGTTTGGATCGTCACCAGCGGCACCACGGAACACTCCTCTCAAGTTCAACAGCTGGATCATCGTGCTTGTGATGTTGAACTTGGCTCTGGGCGCTAGCGGTGGAAGAGCAATGGCGCCCGTAGCACCAACTCCATCCAAGTCGATATCCTCATCATTCAGCATAACATCGTCCTGCAGACCACCAGCATTCAGATTGTGTTGGGCCTGCAGTTCTGCAGCGAGTCTTGCTGCCTCTTGTTGTGTGGCCATATTCCGCCTCAATGTTCTAGCAAGCTCGGGGTCGTAAGGTAATGTTGATTCACCCGAGCGCCGGGTACTTGGCATGCACAACTCTGTACCCTGTCAAAAACAAAAACAACAAATAAACGTAAAAGCGGGAAAGTATGACTAAGAGTCAAATAGACACACCAGACTTAATAATCAACCGTATTCCCCGGCAACGGCGCCAAAATTTGATAACGCTCAAAGTACCACTCCAATTATGAAGCGTAAGCGATCGTTGTCAAATATAGAACCCAACAAAGGTTGGGGTCGATCCCACAGAGAATATGGTGAAAGTTAAGTCTTTAGTGAATTAGTTGACTAATGGTCAATAGTTCCGGTAAATAAAGGGGGGGTTTTGTGTGAACAATGTGTAAACAAAACGAACAATAATGTATGAGAAATAATCAGTAGGAGAGCGAACTAGGGAAGTGTTTACCATGACATTGGTAACGATGTCGATCCTAAGCTTAATCGGGTTCTTTCTATATGCGTGTCACGATGTGATTGAATTAATGGTATCGTCTAAACGTTTCTCAACCAAATAGATGAATTTACTTTTCAATTCTCTCGAACTTGAAAAGGTGTGCTTTTAGATTTCAATCCTAAACATCAAGTAGATTAATCTAGTTACAGCATTAATAATAAGACGAGAGTTGGTAGTCTCGAATCCTCGTCGTTAATCAAGTTTCCCGGTTTTAATCTCTTTACTCAAACAAATTTAAACCTAGGCATGTTCTAATGTTTGCAACCACTAGAAAACGTTAAATAATGAATGATTAACGACGTGACAACATATATATTGAACCCGTCGCTACCCGGAATCTATATCGCTAATTTAGCCATGGCTCCCACAACCCTAGTTGTGGGAGGTTTAGTTAATCATGCTTGTAGAAGAATAGAAGAAAGTCATATTCATAATAAAGAAAAGAAATCCTTACAATGTAGTGAAAACAATCTTCAATTATTCCAAGAACAAGAAAACAAAGATCCCAAGAACAAATCAAGAACAAGATTCAAGGGGGAGGAAAACGTGTGTAGCGTGTTTCCTCTCTCAAAAATTGCTCAACAACTCCTAAAACTATTGGGAGAACTATTGTAAAAAGCTTGACAAATAAAATAAACCTAACATAGGGTATTTATAGGAGTTTAGGAAACAAATCCCAAAAACACTCGGATTCCGCGTCGCGGACTGCCTGGGTGTGACGGCCAGGCTGACGGACCGTCACTGGCTTGACGGACCATCGCCTGGACCGTCGTCACTAGGCAGTAGGCTGCCTCAGGGTGACGGTTTGGGTGACGGACCGTCACCCACTTGACGGAACGTCGCCTGGACCGTCACTCTTATCCAGAATGCTCTTTTTGCTCGTATTTCCTTCCGTTTCCATGTTTGTCCCTATTTCCTGAAAACATAACATTAACACATCAAAAACGACGATGGTAAAACGTACGATTATTCTTAGTTAAAAGGAGTCGAAAGTGCCGTAAAATGGCAGCACATCAATGCTTCACAAATAATATTATCAATCTACTTAACAACAAGGATTTAACATTGGGAAACTTACCACAAACAAAGATGATGGAGTAAAAAACAAAAACTTTAAACTTTGTAGTGCCTACAATAGAGACCCAACTTTTTATTGAGAAGAATGGTAGTGCGGTGGAGGATATACAATGGTGATGAAGTATGGGTGAGAAGAGAGAAGATTTTAGGGGAAGTTTGGAGGATTGGGAGAGTTTTGGTGGAGGTAAATGGAGGTTTTGGGAGAGTATAATGGAGAAAAAGATGGAAGGTGATGGTTTAAAAGGGAAAAAGAATAAGAAAGGACGTGAGTCAAAGTTTTGGGTCGGGTTAGTCAATGGGTAGGTCAAAAAAAAATTTAACTCTTACCTGAGTGCACTGTGACGTGCAATTCGCACATGGCAATGTGTGTCTCGCACGTCAGTTCTCACGTGTTGATTTCTTAGCCCAAAGTTTGCCATCTTTCTGATTTTACATGCGATAGAGGTGCGACGCGCACAATGAAGGGTGCAATCTATACCCCTGATTGCACATCACTTCAGCAATTTCTTATTTCTTCCAATAGTACTAGTTGTAGGTGCGGCGCCACATGCAACCATACAATGGGACATGCAGACTGCATATCTCATCGCACATGCCCTCCAATATTTTTCTTTCACATAGTCATTTTTCAATCTCCATGCATTCCTAAAACACACCAAAAATAACAAAGGGTAAAAGAAATAAAATAAAAAACACTTGGGTTGCCTCCTAAGAAGTGCTTGATTTTACATTGCTGCTCGACGATAGTACCTCAACTTTCAATCATTTCTCGGTAGCATGCCAATCCGATTGGCACATCCCCATCTAAATCAATGGAAATACTTCTTCAAAATCCTCATCATTTCTTCTTGTTTCCAAGTTGACAACATCATAGATATGGGCACATGATGAGTATCATTTGGATTCAAGTGCATGTCTACCACATATGGTGGCTTAGGTAAGAGCAATCCCTCAGGATTCTTCCTTTCACAAGCATTCAATACCATAAGTTGATCATTGACTGGTGCATCCTTGATCTCACCCTCACCAAGGACTTCAACCATCTCGCCCTCACTAGTAATCATGGATATATCTCTATACTCATCTTGTGGTTTGGTGGGTTGACAAACGTTGAATGTAACTTCTTTGCTCCCCACTCAGAATTTGAGTTCCCCTAGTTCCACATCAATAAGAGCGCTCTGATGGTGGCCAAAAGTGGTCACCCAATATGGTGGGCACCTCAAGATCAACATTGCAATCCAAGACCACAAAATCAGATGGCAAGATAAACTTGTCTACTTTCACCAAGACATCAAACAATATCAGCCATTAGTAGCCTCATTGGTATGGGATTAGGAGTACCTAAGCCCAACTTTCTCAAGATCACAAGGGGAATTAAGTTGATGCTCGCCCCGAGGTCACATAAGGCCTTTCTAAACAAAAACACCCCTATGGTACAAGGGATGGTGAAAGCTCTCGGATCCTCCCATTTAGGAGCTATCATCATAACAGCACTACAACTATGGGACACTTCAACTATCCCTATATTAATCACCCATTTCTTCTTTAGCAACTCCTTCATAAACTCATCATAGCCTGGCATTTGCATAAGAGCGCCAACCAAAGGAATATTAATAGTGAGTTTGCTGAACATGTCCACAAACTTCTTAAATTGATTATCTTCCTTTTTCTTGATTAACCTTTGAGGATACGAAGGAGTATTTCTAGGCAACAGCCTTGTCACACTTGGAGCTTCCTCCTCGATCTCAATAACAACTTGAGAAGGCAACTCCACTTCATCCTTCTCCTCTTGTGGGCTATCATCATTAACAATCACATTGGGTGCACTAAGCTTCACCCAAATATCTGGACTCTCATCGCTCTTTTTCTCAATCACGACTTCCACTTTTATCTTATCATCTCGCTCTCTCACGACTTATATAGTTGGTTTCCTCACACTACTAAGCATTCTTCCACTTTGAGTCATAATTTCCATCACATGGCCATCATTTTTCGAATTTGCAAGAGTACCACTTGGAAGAGTACCTTTCAAATGTGGGTTCATTTGAGAAGAGATATGGTTCATTTGAGCCTCTAAGTGCTTGATAGACATTGAATATGAACTCACCATTTGATAATGAGTGGATACCTAACTTTTTAAATATTTCACCCTACTATCCGTCGATTCAACTCTTTTCAATACTTGAGATAACATGTCTTCAATCTTAGAATTCCCGGGGTTACTCACACTTGGTTGGTAAGGATATACATCATCTTTTAGTGGAGGCACATAAAGATTAGCACTAACGGTGATTGTAACAATCACCATCTCTCTCACATTCTCTCCATTGGCCTTGCTCTTTATCCCTCTATTGAGAGCCCTTCTCTCAGTTCTAACCTTGATTCTTGTCTCTCGGACGCCAAGGACCTTGGTCGGTACCTTGATATCCAGGTTGAGAACCCTCCGCTAGAAAACAAAGCTTCTCATCTCCCGATGCATGAGTACCAACTCTATCATGATCATTCAAACCATACGTACCCACAACATTGACACTCTTGGTACTGGCTCCTATCATATATTTGGCTAATAAATTAATTTGTGTCATCATTTTGGCCATGGTCTCATCTCTTCCTCCTCTTTTTTCCTCATCTCACTCATTATAATAGATGAAGTTACACCCAGTGAGACATTGGATTCTCGAGTATGCCATGCCCTATTAGTTTTTGTCATTCGATTTAAAATGGGTTGTGGCGAGATCGTAGTTTTGGTCCATAAGTGTCCCACCTGCGATGTTATTCACCACAGATTTGTTCATAGAGTCTAGATCTCTATAGAAGCTTTGAAGGAGAACATTGTTCAGCAACCCATGGTTTGGAATAATAGAAGCTTTTTCTTGAATCTTAGCCATGCTTAATGCAATGGCTCATCTAGTAGTTGTCAGAAGTTGGTGATATCATCCCTTAGTTGCATCATTCGAGAAGGTGGGAAGAATCTCACCAAGAAGGCTTCCATAAGTCTGTTCCATGTTATAATAGAGCCCTCTGGGAGCTCCTCAAGCCAATCTATCGCTTCCCCTGTAAGGGAGAATGGGAATAATTAGAGTCGGATTGACTCTTGGGATATATTGTTGATGTTGAAAGGCTGGCATATTTCGACAAAGTTTCAAATATGGCAGTTGGCATCTTCATGAGCCAACCCTCCAAAGAGTCCTTTCATTTGTATCAAATAAATCATCGTGCTCATCACATGGAACACGACATTTTCAATGGTTGGGGTAGGTGGATTGCACCTACAACACTATGGACCACGGGTCCATCTTCCACATCCATGAATCCGACAATACTCTCTTGGTCACCTGTTTGACTCATGGGCAACCTATTCGCAATAACACAAACAACAAAAAAGTAAAATAAATCTGCTCCACGAACAGAGGACTGTGTTGGTTGTAAGAGATGTGAATCCGCCTGTCCAACAGATTTCTTGAGTGTCCGAGTTTATTTATGGCATGAAACAACTCGCAGTAAGGGTCTAGCTTATTGATACATTCGAGAAAACTCTACTTGAATCCATTTAATTTTTTTACCGACAAACCTGTGCTCGAAAATCAAAATATTTTGAGCACGGGTTTTTTTGGTCCAAGTGTATCTTGTCTTTACTACGAATTATTTTCCTTGGTTAACAATATAAACACTCAACAAAAGTGAACTAAATGACAATCAAATGGCAAATCAAGAACCATTTCCCGAAAATGATGCCATTTTTGATGATGTTCAAAAGCACTCTCCCGTAGAAGGTGGTAATAATTATTGTACAAAATAATAAATAAACCCAATGGATGTTAGGGTCTATCCACGGAGAATGGAGTAATGATTCTCCAATAAATTATCGAATAACAATCACTAAAGCCAGTAAGTGTGCAAGCAAACAAAAGTAAAAATTGGGGGAAAGGTTTAGGACGTAACAATATCGCAATTTCAACACGAGAACAATCATAAACACAATTTGATTATTAAGAGGAGGAAGACTAGGGGTATTCTTCCGATGGGGTTCTACAATGGGTTAGGACATTGATTAATCGTGCAAACTTTTGATTATAGGTATATGCAGCTTAGTTCTAGCTATATTTGGTAGTCTTTTGACTCTCCAAATATATGTATCATGGACTTTACTCAAGCACCATACTTTTACCGTACAACCAACCAATTAAATACTTGGGTAAATGAAACTATTTCTAGCTTCAACTTTTAGAAGGAAATTTCCTTCGATCAAGCTATTTCTAGTCTAAATCTATGGTGGAAAATGGAAATCTCAAATCCCCACTATTGAATTCTTACCTAATTATGAACTCCTCTTTCAAGAAAGAAAATAATTAGTAAGCTAAATCAATGTTTACAACCATCAATTTTGTAATTAAAATATGAAAAATTCAATAGACTCATACTAAATAATCAATTATAAGCCCAATTAATCAATACCCATACCCAAATTCAAACAACCATCATGCACATACCCATAGAATAAGATTTAGCTACTCATATTAAGGGAATAATAGAATATACCAAATGGGTTTCCCAAAATTCCATTCATATTAAGCTAATTCCCAGTTCCAGGTGTTTTTCAATGAGGAAGAAGAAAAGAGAAAGTGTACTCTCAATTGCGCTTCCTTGAGGAAAGTAAAACTGAATTGTCTCTCAGGTACACACCCCAAAAAGTGTTTTAGAACCTTCCCAAATATGTCACAAGACTATGGAAAAAAATACCCTTCGAGGCTAGTCTGATCGATGTGCGAAGGCACATACGATCGCATCCTGCATTGTGCAGCTTGCATGTTGCTTCCTCTTCAATCAGTGAAGTCCAATGCCTGTGCATCTTAGGTGTGAGGAGGGGTGCGACTGCATCTTATAATGTGTGGCTCGCACCTCTTGATAGTCTCTGAAGTTATTTGTGTGATGTGCAGGTGCCATTGTGTAGCTCGCATGTCTGTCGCATCCCTTGATAGCCTCTTTTCTCCTTTTAGATAATCCTCACACTTTAACTTCTTTTTTAGCTCTTTGGGTTCAATTCCTTTGATTTCTTCTCTTGACCAAGAATACTTGCATTTACATCAATAAAGGCAATATGTACCTCTAATTCTCATCAAAACATGATGATAATCCATGAATAAAGGTTCAATAAGTTAGTATATTACAAAAATATAACATACAATCGGAGATCATAAAAGGTCTGAAGCACAACTATCAAGAGTCGCTCATGCTCCTCCTTACTCCTCAAAGAGACTAGAATGTCGTTGATGAATCTAATAATGAAAGAATCCAAGTAGGCTCTGAACACATGTTCATCAACTCCATAAATGTTGTTGGGACATTGGTCAACCAAAAAGATATGACTAGGAACTTATAATTGTTGTATCGAGTCCAAGATGCAGTCTTTAGGATGTCTGCAGCCCTGATCCTCAAATGATTATAACTTGTCACACCCCGAGGCTTCCCCCTAGACGTAATACGATGCTTAGTATCATAAGTAACCCTCAGATAACCCATGGTCTGGCATATCTAAACAATTTATGATGAAAACATATATTGTGCGAAAGCTGAAAATAGTTTAATATCTGAAGTGGGAACGAGCCCAAAAAATCTGAATTTATAAAATATATATGGATTATAGTGAGGACTGAAAACAACACTAACAACTCAGTTGAATCTAGTCTATGTCTAAAAGCCTCTAACTGATGTGAGTTGCTGGGACATGCCCCCAGCTAACTCTAACAAGTCTGAAAGTGAAATATAAAGACTGAAAAGTAAAGAATGTTTATCATCCTCGAGCTATTAGGACTCACCACTGAAGCTGCTGAATACGGACTGGAAGTTGAACTAAGCCTTGTCTGGATGTTGAGTGCCTGAACCTACATCATAAGATGATGTAGCACAAAAGTATGCGTCAGTACTTTGAATGTACTAAGAATGCGGGATAGGGGCTAAGCTTAACAACATAATAATCGAACATGGAAATATATATATATATATATACTGAAGCATAAACTAAAAGCTAAGCTGTATACAATGACCAAATAAATATCATGAGTATATAGCATGCTGAACTGAATAATTGAATATACGATCAATGCAATATGGGTCTGACTGTGGGAGATACTATTAACTGACATACCCCAAGATGAGCTAACTATGGGGCCAACCTGTAACCCTGGATGGGAGGGTGTTCATACCTTGCCAAGGGTACGAATAAGTGTAACGTGGATCTACTACCTGATGTCCACAAGGGACAGAGGTGTGCAGCCTAAACGGACAGTTGACCCCTCTTTACACCTACGGTGGTGCCGTAGTTCTGGGATTGGGGGACTGCTACTAAAGGTCTTAGCCTAATTTGACAGCTAAGCCTTCATCCTGTTATCTGCTCGGTACTAAGTCTACTCCTAATGGAAATGCAAGCAATGGAACACAAGCTGAAACCCTGGATAGCTCAGATACGGGCAATAATCTGAGAATGCACATACATATATATATACTGAAACTGATGGCATTCTAATATTGAAACATGATCATCTGAATTTTCTGCCTAGCAAGCATAATTTATGAATACTGAAATTTAAACATGATAGGGTTTCTGAGTCCTGAACTTGTGACTATACTAACTTTCCAAGAAATGAATTAAGTATCATTTAATCAATAACATCTGAATTTAAAGGAATCCCTAAGATTTAGGAACCCTAGGTCTGAATATTCCATGGAGAACTTAAGAACTAACTGAATTCTAGGGACCTAATGGGTGAAAGGAACCCACTAGTGAAATCCCACATACCTGTTGATGAAACTACAGAGAAATCCTTTGGATTTTAGGGCTGAACTTGAAGGAACCTTCTGCTGGTTCTTGAGAGAAAATGTCGCCTCTTTTTTCCTTTTCTTTCTAAGTATCTGGTGTTTCTAGGAGAATAGGTTATTTAGGTAGTTTTTGGCTAATTAACTAGGCTTAGAATAACCAAAACAACGTATCCTAGGCATTAAAAAAGGTAGGAAAAGTTCAAAATACCCCTGGGAAATTTAAAAGAACTCTGCTGAAAATCGCATCTCAGGGATCACAGCTTTGTTGACAGACTATAGTCCTGGATGATGGACCGTCAACTGGGTCGTGGTACTCTCCAGAAGTCTTAGGGGTTCTCTTATCTGAGGGAACAACGACTCCACAGGATGGACTGTACTCCTGAATGATGGTTCATCATGTGGCTCGTGATTCCTGGGACTTTAGTCTGGTCTGAGGGTTCCACGAGTCAAAGGATGGACCATTACTCTAAAGTACGGTCTATAGTCTGACTCATAGTTTATGGGCTTGGAATGATGGTCCTCTGATAAAAGGGGAACCATGAGTGATAGGAAAGACCGTGGTTCTAAACTAAGGTCCGTGATCCCATCCGTGGTTCTGAGTAAGAGAATTGGTACTTCTCTGATCTTCGGATCCACAAGTCAAATGATGGACCGTGGTCCTGGACTATAGCCCATGATCTGACTCGTGGTTTCTGGGACATGAATTGGAGGTCTACTAGAAATTGTATTTACGCTTGAGACGACGGACTGTGATTCCAAACTACAGTCCGTGATCTTAACCATGGTTCTTAGAAACTTAGATTTTTTCCTGAAAATTTTATTGTCTTCTAGTTTCTGAGCTAAGTCTAGGATTGGAAGTTATGGGGTGTTACAATATCTCCCCCTTGGGATCATTCGTCCTCTAATGAAGACTAGACAAGTTGAGTTTGGAGGGATAGAGCTGTAATCCCTACCAACTGAGTACTAGAAACTGCTATCTAACTGAACTGGGTTCCATGGATATGCAATTATGCTGAAATACAAGGATAACTAATGGAACAAGGTACTGAGACTGAATTACATAAGAGTAAACTGAGAGACTGAAGAGGAACTATTACCTCAAGATAAAACTGGATCGGAAGGAAAGAGGTGAGGGTACTTAGCCATTATGGCTACTTTTGCTTCCCAAGTAGCTCCCTCTATGGATTGATTCCTCCACAAGACCTTCACTGATGCGACATCCTTATTCCTTAACCTACAAACCTGACGGTCAAGAATCTCAACTGGAACCTCCTCATAGGTGAGGCTATCCTTCACAGCCACACTCTCTAAGGGTACTATCGATGCCAGATCACTCACACAGTTCTTCAACAAGGAAATGTGAAAGACTGGATGGACCGCTGCTAGTTCTATTGGCAGCTCTAACTCGTAAGCCACATTATAAATCCTTTTCAGGATTTTGTAAGGACCTACATACCTGGGACTAAGCTTTCCTTTCTTTCCAAATCTCATCACCCCCTTCATGGGTGACACTTTCAAGAAGAACCAATCATCAATCTCAAACTCTAAGTCCCTTCTTCTCACATCTTCATGGAACTTCTGACGACTCTGAGCTATCTTTAGTCTATCTCTGATGAGCTGAACTTTATCTATAGCCTCATGAGCTGAATCTGGCCCAATCAAGGCTACTTCACCTACTTCAATACAACCAAATGGAGACCTGCATCTATGCCCATAGAGTGCCTCATATGGAGTCATCTGAATACTGGAGAGGAAACTGTTATTATAGGCAAACTTTATGAGAGGTAGCTGATTTTACCAATTTCCTTGGAAATTGATCACGCAAGCTCTCAACATGTCCTCTAAGGTATGAATGGTACGCTCTGCCTAACCATCCATCTGTAGATGAAATGTTATACTAAGATTCACCTGAGTACCAAGACCTTTCTAAAATGATCTCCAGAAATGAGATGTAAACTGAGGACCCCTATCTGAGATGATAGACAAGGGGACCCTATGTAACCTGACTATTTTGCAGATATAGAGTCTGGCATAGTCATCTGCTAAATCTATAGTCTTGACAGCCAAGAAGTGAGCTGACTTAGTGACTCTGTCCACTATCACCCAAATAGAGTCATATTGTCTGCGAGTACTAGGTAAACCCATAATGAAATCCATGTTGACCACTTCCCACTTCCAAGTAGGAATTCTAATCTCCTGAGTCACACCTCCTAGTTTCTGATGTTCTACTTTAACATGTTGATAATTGGGGCACTTAGCCACAAAATTTGTGATGTCCCTCTTTATGTCATTGCACCAATAGACTTCCTGTAGATCACAGTACATCTTAGTGGCACCTGGATGAATGGAATATCTGGAATTATGGGCTTATGTAAGGATCTACTGCCTCAACTCACCCACATTAGGAACACATAAACAGCCCTGGTAGTGAAGCACGCCATCTCCCCCTTGGGAGAAAACCTCTACTCTCTACTGATGAACTGCACCTTTCAACTAAAGTAATATGGGATCACTGTCTTGTTTCTCTTTAAGATCCGCTACCAATGAAGATTTTGATCCATTTTGGACTATCACACCACCATTTGACGTGTCTATAAGGAAAACTCCTAAACAGCAAGCATGTGAACATCTCTAGCTAATTCTTTTTTCTCTTTCTCAACATGTGACACACTACCCATGGACAGTCTGCTGAGGGCATCAGCCAGTACATTAGCTTTACCCGGATGGTAGAGCACATTCATATCATAGTCTTTGAGAAACTCAAGCCATCTCCTATGGCAAAGATTCAACTCTTTCTAGGTGAACACATACTGGAGGCTCTTATGATCTGTGGACACATCAACATGAACACCTTACAAGTAGTGTCTCCAAATCTTTAGAGAAAACACAATAGCTGCAAGCTCGAGGTCATGAGTTGGTTAGTTCTTCTCATGGACCTTAAGATGTCCGAAAGCATAAGCTATGACCTTACCCTACTGCATCAAAACGCAACCTAGGCCGACCCTAGATGCATCACAATAAACCATATAGCCGTTTGAACCCTCTGGTAGAGTCAAAACAGGAGCTGTAGTCAACCTGGTCTTCAGTTCTAAGAAGCTCTTCTCACACTCATGTCATTCTGCTTTAGATCAATAAATTCCTGGACCTTGGCTTCCCTGAGCTCAAGTGGGAAGAACTGGTCTAGAAAAGCAGTCTTGAAAAGATTCTAACTTACCAGACCTGCATTGGTACCCCAAGACTCCTTCCATTGTTGGTACCAAATGTAAGCCATTCCCTTCAGCTGATAAGCAACTAAATCTACACTCTTGACCGGAGTGACACCCATAATGTCTGTTACCTTTTGGATGTCATCACAAAACTCTTATGGATCCTCTTCTAATTTAGACCCATGAAATTTTGGAGGGTTCATCCGAGTGAAATCTCGTATCCTTACTGCAGCAGTATTAGTCTAAGGTGGAGCTGGTGCCGCAGCCTCTGATTGACCTAGGCGATCATGGCCTAAGCAAGCACTTGGAAAGAAGCCCTGAATTCGGCATGTGTGACTTTATCATTCAATTGGTCTACTGGAGTTGCTGGCTGATTCCTGGCGTTAGCTCTTTTGGGAGGCATTTTCTAAAATGCAAAGAGCAAAAGTTAGAAGGAGATTAACTAGAGTTTACACTATATAGCACAATATAGAAAAGAACGAAGGGAAGTTTTTCCTACTAACGTCTCATAGCTCCTCCCCCATAAGTGTAGCGCGCTTCACACCTATGAAGAAGGCTCTACTTGACGCAGCATTCAGACACCCAAGGAAATTTAAATCTGATGCTCAGATACCTTGTTTGTCACGCCCAGAGGCTACCCCTAGACGTAACACGGTGCTTAGTGTCACAAGTGACCCCAAGCTAACCCATGGTCTGGCAAATCTAAACAATTTATGATGAAAAAATATACTGTGTGAAAGCTAAAAACTGTTTAATATCTGAAGTAAGAACGAGCCCAAAACATTTGAATACATAAAATATATATTGAGTATAGTGATGACTGAAAACAACACTAACAACTCAGCTGAATCTAGTCTATGTCTGAAAGCCTCTAACTGATGTGAGTTGCTGGGACATGCCCCCAGCTAACTCTAACAAGTTTGAAACTGAAAGGTAAACAGTGAAAAGTAAAGCATGTCTATCATCCTCGAGTTATGAGGACTCACCACTGAAGCTGCTAAATACGGATTGGAAGTCGAACTAAGTGCAGTCTAGATGATGAGCGCCTGAACCTACATCCTAAGATGATATAGCATAAAAGTATGCATCAGTACTTTGAATGTACTGAGCATGCGGGATAGGGGCTAAGCTGAACAACATAATAATCGAACATGAAAATATATATATATTGAAGCATAAACTGAAAGCTAAGCTGGATATAATGCCCAAATAAATATCATGAGTATATAGCATGTTGAACTGAAAAACTGAATATACGGTTAATGCAACATGGGTATGACTGTGGGAGATACTATTAACCGACATACCCCAAGCTGAGCTAACTATGGGGCCAACCTGTAACCCTGGATGGAAGGGTGTGTATACCTTGCCAAGGGTATGAACAAGTATGACATGGATCCACTAAATGATGTCCACAAGGTACAATGGTGAGCAGCCTAAACTGATAGCTGACCCCTTTTTACACCTACGGTGGCATCGTAGTTCTGGAATTACGGGCCTGCTGCTAAAGGTTTTAGCCTAATCTGACAACTAAGCCTTCATCCCATCATCCGCTTAGTACTAAGTCTACTCCCAACGGAAATGCAAGCAATGGAACACAAGCTGAAACCTTCGCTTTTCCTCACCTTATCACCTGTCATCAAGCCTCCTACCCCAGATTTTTCAGTCAATTTGGAATAGCTCAAATACTAACAATAATCTAAGAATGCACATATATATATATATATATATATATATATATATATATATATATATATATATATATATATATATAATATATATATGAAACTGATGGCATTCTAATATTGAAACATGATCATCTGAATTGCCTTCCTAGCAAGCATAATTTATGAATACTGAAATTTAGACATGCTAGGGTTTCTATGTCCTGAACCTGTGACTATACTAACTCTCCAAGAAACATGAATTAAGTGTCATTTAATCAATAGCATCTGAATTTAAAGGAATCCCTATGATTTAGGAACCCTAGGTCTGAATATTTCATGGAGAACTGAAGAACTAACTGAATTCTTGGGACCTAATGGGTGAAAGGAACCCACTAGTGAAATCCCACATACCTGTTGAAGAAACTATGGAGAAATCTTTTGGATTTTGGGGCTGAACTTGAAGGAACCTTCTACTGGTTCTTGAGAGAAATTGTCGCCTCTTTTCTCCTTTTCTTTCTAAGTATCTGGTGTTTCTAGGAGAATAGGTGATTTAGGTAGTCTTTGGCTAATTAACTAGGCTTAGAATAATCAAAACAACGTAGCCTAGGCATTAAAAGAGGTAGGAAAAGTCCAGAATACCCCTGGGAAATTTAAAAGAACTCTGCTGAAAATCGCATTTCAGGGATCACGGCTTGGTTGACGGACTGTAGTCATAGACGATGGACTGTCAACTGGGTCATGGTCCTATTCAGGAGTCTTGGGGGTTCTCTGATCTTAGGGAACTACGACTCCATAGGACGGACTGTACTCCTGAATGATGGTTCTTCATATGGCTCGTGGTTCCTGGGACTTTAATCTGCTCGGAAGATTCCACGAGTCAAAGGATGGACCGTTACTTAGAAGTATGGTCCATAGTCTGACTCATGGTTTCTTCGCTTGAAATGATGGTCCTCTGATAAAAGGGGAACCACGAGTGACAGGACGGACCGTGGTTCTAAACTGCGGTCCGTGATCCCATCTGTAGTTGATCCCCTCCATGGTTTTGAGTAAGGGAATTGGTACTTCTCTGATCTTTGGATCCACGAGTCAAATGATAGCCCGTGGTCCCGAACTACGGCCCGTGATCTGACTCATGGTTGTTGGGACATGAATTGGAGGTCTATTGAAAATGGGATTTACGGTTGAGACGACGGACCGTGGTTCCTGGAAACTTAGATTTTTATCCTAAAAATTTTATTTTCTTCTGGTTTCTGAGCTAATTCTGGGTTTGGAAGTTCTGGGTGTTACATAAGCCGACCTCAAATCAATCTTAGATAATATTGTTGCACCTTGTAGTTGGTCAAATAGATTATCAATACGCGGCATCGGATACCTGTTTTTAATGGTCACCTTATTCAGTTGCCCGTAGTCAATACACATATGCAAGGGACCATCCTTCTTATTCACAAACAGAATAGGAGCACCCCATGGAGACACACTAGGCCTGATAAACCCCTTACTTAGAAGATCCTGGAGCTACTCTTTAAGCTCCCTCAACTCGCCTAGTGCCATCTGATATGGCAGAATAGAAATGGGTTGAGTGCCTAGCTCAATATTATTACCAAAGTCGATATCACGATCAGGAGGAAGACCTTGTAGATCAGTAGGCAACACATTTGAATAGTCACAAACCACTAGAACTGACTCAATAGAAGGTGTGGTGGCACTAGTATCACGTACATAAGCGAGATAGGCCAAACACTCCTTTCTAACCAATTGTTGGGCGCTCGGGAAAGATATAACTCCCCTTGGCATGTGGCTATCGGCACCCTTCCATACAATAAGATAGATACCAAGCATCCATAGAGTAACAATCTTGGTGAAGTAATCCAAGACCACATGATAAGCAGACACCTAATCCATGCCTAAGATAACATTGAAATCAATCATACCCAGCACAACCAAGTCTACACAAGTGTCATAACCCAGAATAGTAACCACACAAGCCCGATATATGATAAATTCTCAAACATACTCTCCAAGATGGAGGTATCGGTTATTGTCAAGAAAAACACATTTATAAATACCCAACAAATATCAGGGTCATACCCACAAAGACTTGTAGATAGCACAATGATGATTGTAATGAAACGACTTCACTAAGAGAGTAAGTGTTTGAAAACACGAGAGTAAAGGATTGGGGGAATTAGGATTATATCATAATAATCTCAATTCAAGCAAGACAGTAAAGTAAAACGGGTATACAAAGGAGAGTAGATAACTAGGGATGTGCATCCAATGGGGCTCTAGTGTGGGATAGGGTGATTGCCTATTCACGCAAATTCTCGCTCATTGACATAGGTATCCTTGGTTTTAGGTATCATTGTTCATCTCTCGATCAACAACCATATATCCAACAGTCTCGGTTAAATCACTATTAGTTTAATAACAAACAACAAAGCTAAAGCTTAGGGAGGTCATACTATTTCTAGCTTAGACCCTTAAATGGGTGATTCCGTCGATATGAGTTATTTCTCGCCTCAATCTAAATGGAAGCCCAAGTTCCCACTATTAATTTCACATCTAAAGCTATGAAATTCTCTTTCAAGAAACAACATAACCAAGTAAGGAAAATCAATTTTTTCAAACGCCAGTTTTAGGATTAAAACTTGGTGAAACTACTAGACCCATGTCAAATAAGCAATTATAAGCAAGAATTAGAAACACCCACACCCATTTGTCAAGCACCCATTATCATACATCCCTAGACAATGAAATTAGTGACTCATACTAAAAGAAAGAGATATACAAAGTGGGTAAGTCAAATTCCTCTTCATTCAAGTGTAATTTCATTATCTAAGCTCAGTTTTGTACATGTGAACTAAGAATTGGAAGAGAGAATTGATTGAAACCCTCTTCTTCTTCTTCTTAGAGAAGAAACTTGTTCTCAAAGCTAAAATTACTCAAGAGTATTCAAAACTGAAGAATTGTTTTTACAATTGTGCCTAAAATGGGTTTAAATACTTTACCAAAATGTCATTAAATTTCTGGACAAAAATGCCCTTTAGGTGGTGTACGGCGTGATGTGCGGTTCACATGTCGTGTTATGCGCATTGCACACCCTCTTCAGTTGAACCAATGGCTCAGCTGACTTGGGAGAGGTCATGCGAAGAAGATGTGGTTCGCACTATGAGTTGTGCGCATCGCACAATGATCGCACCTCGTAAAAGATCCTTCAGTCAATTCAAGGCTCCATGCGGTGAGAGGTGCGGAACGCACCAAGGCTTGTGCATGTCACACATGCCCCACATATAAAGGCAGAATCTCCATCCTTTTTCGATCACTTCATACTTCACTCTTTTTAAGCTCTTTTTTGATCCATTTCTTTGTTTTCCATCTTTGATCACAAGTACCTGCATATACATCAATAAAGGCCATAAGAACCTCTAAATCTATTCAAAACGTAGCAACAATCCTGGTAAGGACTGCACCAACAAAAGTGCGTATCACACCAAGCTTTGCCCCTCAAAGTAGTGAACTGGCCTTCTTTTACAAACATGGTGCAATGCCTTATGCGACCTGCACATCAAGATCTATGCATCACATAAGAAACGTACAAAGGCACAATTGGAATTTTTGTTTCCTTGTGTTCTTGTGAGTTACGTATGTGATCCATAGAGCAAGATGTGCTTAGGCACTTGGAACCATGCAACAAACCAACAATATTAAACAAAGGGACAAGGGGTATCATGACCATAAACATCCGGGTACTTATACTTCCCTGGATTTGCATTGACAAAATCAACAAGCAAGAAAAGAACTTAATGACTTCCCTTAATATGGACGTTACCCCATCTATCATCGGGAATATCAATACCTCACTTGCAACAATGGGCACCAACAAGTTTAGCAACAATTAACCCCTCTCTCCACAAGATCATACACCCAAAAATAATCTTCAACAAAGAATCATGGGGATACAAGTAGCAAGATTCAGCCCCAACAAACTATTCTCAACAAAACCTTATGACAAATGATGATTTTCCCTTAAGAACGACATCACCCAATCTATCATCGGGCCAAATCATGTATCAATCACGAGTGGGTTACTCAGACTTAACCCCAAATGTAGAATTCAAGGCTAAGAATCACTACCAATCAACATGCATTAACAAAATTCAAGTTCTACCAAGTTGAAACTAAGCAAAATTCTCAATACAATTCAAAATTGGGGACCCAAATTTTTTGGATCTCACCCAAAATCAACATGGAAATTCTATTAAGCATGCATCACAATATAAGTTCCCAACCTTCCTAAAAATAAGTATTTAACATCAGAGTACTTATCACAAGTGAATATTAGGAGAGAGAAGTAAAAATTGGAGCTTTTGAAGTGCAACAATGGTGACCCAATCAACTCGCCCGGAGAGACAAACAGCAGCGATGGTGGTGGAATAGAGGAGATGGTTAGGCGAGAGGAGGAGAATATTTTGGAGAAGTTTGAGGGATTTAGAGAGAGTTTGGGAGAAGGATTGAGAAGTTTGAAGAGAAAATATGGATAAATAGAAAAGGGGTGGTGGTTTAAAAAGAAAAAGAAGAAGAAAGGTTGGTCGGGTCATCTCCGGGTCGGGTCGATCAATGGGTTAGGTCAATAAAAATTCAAATTTACCTTTGGTGCACTACAACATGTGATTCGCACCATCCATGGTGCGGACCGCATATCATTTTGCATATTGTAGTTTTATGCCCTAGCCTTGCCCAGGCTTCTGGGTTGCTATGCGATGGAGGTGCGACACGCACTTGGGCTTGTGCGGTCTGCATGGCCCAGCGCACATCGCCTCCAATAGTTCTATTTTCTCCTAGGCCTTCTGTTTTGGCATGCGGTGAGTCATGCAACACGCACAACTGTTCGTGCAGTCCACACAGTTCTCTGCACAGCCTATTTTTGCCCTGTTTTCACTTGTCAATTTTTTAGCTCGATGCATTCCCTAAAAACACACCAAAACAACAAAAGATAACCAAAAATAAAGGAAAGAAACTTGGGATGCCTCCCAAGCAGTTCTTGATTTAACGTCGCAGCTCGATGATAGTACCTCAAATCAGTCATTGTTTGGATTGGTGATAGTATCACTGGGCAGCATCCCTTTCATCCTCGGGTTCATTTGGGTCTAGAGGTGGTTCGTTTGGGCCTCAATATGCTTGATCAAGGCTGAGTGAGAGGTCACAGTTTGATGAAGTTTTTAAACTTCACTCTTTAGCTCACTCACTCTAGTATTTGTCGTATCCACCTTCTTGAGAACCAAGGACAACATGTCTGCTACCTTGGAATGTCCGGGGTTTCTTGTGGCTGGTTGGTAGAGAGGGTCTTCTTTGGTTTGAGGCACATAGGGATTTGAGCATCGGTGATTGAATCGATCACCATTCTTATCTATATCTCTCCAATTCCCATCCCTTTCCTTATCTCTGATCCAACCTTGGTTCTCTTCCCTCGGTCGATATTACCCGGGATGAGAACCCACCGACACAAAGCACAGTTTACCATCAACAATTTCCGATGTACTCACTGCATTCACAGCTTTCACAGCACCTGCTCCCATTACATTCTTGGCCATCAAATCAATTTGAATCATCATCTTGGTCATGGACTCATCCCTATCCTCATCCCTTTTTCTCATTTCATTGGTCAAAATGGATGAGGGCGCTCCCAAAATTGGCACATCTGTTTCTCTCGTATGACAAGCTTGGTTAGTCTTGGTCATTCGCTCTAATAAAGTCGAGGCGATAGGAAACTCTAAGTCTATAAAGGTTCCACCTCCAAGGTTGTTAGCCACTGACTTATTCATATAGTTCAACAATCGATAGAAGCTTTGGAGCAAGACGTTGTTCGGCAACTCATGGTTCGGACACAAGACAAGCCTTTTTTTAACCTTAACCAAGCCTCATGTAGAGGCTCATCTGGGAGTTGCCTAAAGTTGGTAATCTCATCTCTTAGCTTCATCATTCCAGATGGAGGAAAGAATCTCGATGTAAATTCCTCAACCAACTCGGCCCAAGATGTGATAGATCCATCCAGCAATTCTTCCAACCACGATGTGGCTTCCCCTGTCAAGGAAAAGGGGAAAAGGCGTAATCGGATGGATTCTTGGGAGATATTTTGAAATATGAATGGTTGGCAAATCTCCACAAAATTCTGAATATGTCGGTTGGCATCTTCATGTGTTGCTCCACCAAACATGACCTTCATTTGGATCAAGTGGAGCATGGTGCTAGTAATATGAAAGACAGCATTTCCCACTGTAAGGGGTAGGCGGATTGCACCCACACCCCCTTGCATCACAGGCTCAGCAGCATTTGCATCCATGAAGCCATCAATGCTCTTGTTATCATCTACCTCGATCATAGGCTAGCCTGCTCAATCACAACACAAACAAAGTAAAAGAAACAAGCACACTCTAAGTGATTTCAAATCTACAATCAAAAATATCTATCAAATCAAGTCCCTGGCAATGGCGCCATTTTTTATAAATGCTCAAACGTACTCTCCAAGATGGAGGTATTGGTGATCATCAAGAAAAACATATTTATAAGTACCTAACGGATGTCGGGGTCGTAACCATACAGACTTGTAGATAGCACAATGATGATTGTATGAAATGACTTAAATAAGAGAGCAAGTGTTTGAGAACACGAGAGTAAAGGATTGGGGGGAATTGGAATTCTGTCACAATAATCTCAAGTTAAGCAAAATAGTAAAGTAAAATGGGTATACAAATGAGAGTAGACGACTAGGGATGTGCATCTAATGGGGCTCTACTGTGGGATAGGGTGATCGCCTATTCATGCAAATTCTCGCTCATTAACATAGGTAGCCTTGGTTTTAGGTATGTTTTTTCATCTCTCGATCAACAACTATATGTCCAATAGTCTCGGTTAAAGCACTATCGGTTTAACAACAAAATACCAAGCTAAAGCTTAGGGAAGTCATACTATTTCTAGCTTATAACCTTAAATGGGTGATTGCGTCAATATGAGCTATTTTTAGCCTCTATCTAAATGGAAGCCCAAGTTCCCACTAGTAATTTCACATCCTAAGCTATGAAATTCTCTTTCAAGTAACAACATAACCAAGTAAGGAAAATAAATGTTTTCAACCACCAATTTTAAGATTAAAACTTAGTGAAACTACTAGACCCATGTCGAATAAGCAATTTTAAGCAAGAATTAGAAACACCCACACCCATTTGTCAAGCACCCATTATCAACACATCCCTAGACAATGAAATTAGCTACTCATGCTAAAGGAAAGAGATATACCAAGTGGGTAAGTTAAATTCCTCTTCATTCAAGTGTAATTTCAATATCTAAGCTCAGTTTTGTACACAAATGGTGAACTAAGAATTAGAAGAGAGAATTGATTGAAACTCTCTTCTTTTTTTTAGAGAGGAAACTTGTTCTCAAAGCTAAAATTACTCAAGAGTATTCAGAACCAAAGAATTGTTTTAATAATTGTGCCTAAAAAGGGTTTAAATACTTTCCCAAAATGTCACTAAATTTCTGAACAAAAATGCCCTTCATGTGGTGTGCAGCGTGAAGTGCGGTTCGCATGTCGTGATGTGCGTGTTGCACACCCTCTTTAGTTGAACCAGTGACTGAGCTAACTTGAAAGAGGTCATGCAAAGAAGATGCGGTTCGCACCATGAGTTGTGCGCATCACACAGCGACCAAAACTCGTAATAGACCCTTAAGTCGATTCAAGGCTCCATGTGGTGAGAGGTGCAGAATGCACCAAGGCTTGTGCGTATCACATAAGCACCACATCTAAAGGAAGAATCTCCATCCTTTTTCGATAACTTCACACTTTACTCCTTTTAAGCTCTTTTTGGGCCCATTTTCTTGTTTTCCATCTTTGATCACAAGTACCTGCATAGACATCAATAAAGGCTATAAGAACCTATAAATCTATTCAAAACATTGCAATAATTTATGGATAAAGGCACAATAAGTTGGTAGATTACCTACTTATCAATATACATAATCCACTACTAAGGAATCTCCTACTGAGATAGCTACACGCATAAGCATAGGAAATAACTCACAAGTAGACTCTAGACGAGTAGAAAAATAAGCAGATACATAAGAGAATGTACATCCCAGATCAAAAAATTCAGAAGCTGACTTGTGACAAATAAAGATCGTACCTGTGATGACATAATCTGAAGCCTCAGCCTCTGGCCAACCTGCAAATTCATACATGTGGCTCCAACCACCATGACCACCTCATGAACCTTAGGGACCACCCCTACTACCCTACACACCAACTGTAGTTGGTGGTAGGAGAGCCCTGAGGTCCTGAACCTGCTGACTCTAATGACTCTGCTGACCCTGTCACCTAACACGTTGAACCAAGGGATAGTCCCAAGCATACTGACCCAGTAGACCACACTCATAACAACCCTAACAAGTTGTACCCTGCTTTAACAAATTGACTAAAATAGAATGTCCACCACAACCTGAATACCCAGAGCGAGCACCTTGTGAAGTCTAAACCTAGCATAAATAGAAAATAAATAGAGAAAAGATCCAAAAACTTCCCTCAGACCGAGTATAAAAGTGGTACTTGCCTTTCCTTTCAAAAAATAGTGATATAACCATGAAATTCCTTTATGAAATTTGAAACCATAGTAAAAGTAGAAAAATATCCTCTTTCGATCAAAAATCCAATATTTTCCTCAAATATCATACCACTAGCCATGTATATACATGTATGAGTTTATGTGTGCCATCACAGAAAATGCAAGTATATGTATACATCAAATGGGCCAATAGCACCCTCCAAACAAGATAACTGACCTAGAACTCTGTCCAATCCAAGTTATGGTCTTGGGCCCGCAGTAATGGTAAATAATACAAAAAAATAAAACTATAATGAAAACAAAACAACCATAACCATATACTATACTATGAATATCTCCACAAGCCTATACTAAAGATTCTAGTCTAACATAACGAGGCTACAACACCCTAAACTAAGGATAAACATGATAGTTCTATTCTACGTTCCCAAAAATGGCCAAATATACTGAAACAAGATTTAAGACTAATTCTAACCTAAAAACTACCCTAACATTCAATTAACTTATAAATATAAAATCTAACTAAGCCAGGTCCAAAAAAGGTGAACCGTAACCTACGTCAATGTTGAACTTCAGTAGCGAATCGTCACTAAGGAGCCTTTCATTTTTAAATTTCCTTGGAATGCTTCTATGCTATCACAAACATAATCTAGGTGTCGAGATGATAAAAATGATACCCATATTGCTATAAATAATTTTTGATCAAAAATCAGGTCAGAAATTGACCCTCGGGGCCTGCTTAATGAAATAGAAAATAAATTTCATAATTATATCTGCAACGGGTTTATAAACTCATGATCAAAATTTAGGTGAAAATAGGACTTGTTTTGAGGCCCAAAACAACACCAAAAGTCACTTGATCAACGGAATTTGAAACAAGGAATTCCATGGAATTTACAAACGATAAATGCAAAAATACCAACAGAAAAAAAAAATGGGGGAACATGATGAACTTACTGATAAACACTCAAATTGTACTCCCCAAATATGGAGGCACAGCGATCGTCAAGTAAAACATATTTATAGGTACCCAGCAGGTGTCGGGGTCATACCCACAGAGACTTGATGCTAGCTATATGAAGATTATATCGAAATAAGTTCACAAGGAGAGTAAATGCTTAAAAACACCAAATTAAAAGGTTGGGGGAATTTGGATTCTTTCACAACAATAACAATTCGAATTAAAGCAAGTAAGTAAAACGGATGTACCAAATTGAGTAGAAGACTAGGGATGTGAATCCAATGGGGCTTTAATGTGGGATAGGGTGTTTATCAAATCACACTTATTCTCTCTTATAGACACAAGTAGCATTTGTCATGAGTATGGTTGTTTATCTCTCGATCAACAACCATATATCCGATAATCCCAGTTAGAGCATTATCGGTTAAATCAGCAACCAACCAATATCTAGCTTGGGGGGATCACACTAACTCTAGCTTATACCCTTAAATGGGTGATTGCGTCAATATGACCTATTTTTAGCCTCTATCTAAATGGAAGCCCAAGTTCCCACTAGTAATTTCACATCCGAAGCTATGAAATTCTCTTTCAAGCAACAACATAACCAAGTAAGGAAAATCAATTTTTGCAACCACCAATTTTAAGACTAAAACTTGGTGAAACTACTAGACCCATGTCGAATAAGCAATTTTAAGCAAGAATTAGAAACACCCACACCCATTTGTCAAGCACCCATTATCAACACATCCCTAGACAATGAAATTAGCTACTCATGCTAAAGGAAAGAGATATACCAAGTGGGTAAGTTAAATTCCTCTTCATTCAAGTGTAATTTCAATATCTAAGCTCAGTTTTGTACACAAATGGTGAACTAAGAATTGGAAGAGAGAATTGATTGAAACCCTCTTCTTCTTTTTAAAGAGGAAACTTGTTCTCAAAGCTAAAATTACTCAAGATTATTCAGAACTAAAGAATTGTTTTAATAATTATGCCTAAAATGGGTTTAAATACTTTCCCAAAATATCACTAAATTCCTAAACAAAAATGCCCTTCAAGTGGTGTGCAGCGTTAAGTGCGGGTCGCATGTCGTGATGTGCGTGTTGCACACCCTCTTTAGTTGAACCAGTGACTCAGCTAACTTAAGAGAGGTCATGCGAAGAAGATTTGGTTCGCACCATGAGTTGTGCGCATCACACAGCGACCGTAACTCATAGTAGACACTTTAGTCGATTCAAGGCGCAATGCGGTGAGAGGTGCGGAATGCACCAAGGCTTGTGCGTGTCACACAAGCGCCGCATCTAAAGGTAGAATCTCCATCCTTTTTCGATAACTTCACTCTTTACTCCTTTTAAGCTCTTTTTGGGTCCATTTCCTTATTTTCCATCTTTGATCACAAGTACCTGCATAGACATCAATAAAGGCTATAAGAACCTCTAAATCTATTCAAAACAAAGCAATAATCATGGATAAAGGCGCAATAAATTTGTAGATTACCTACTTATCAATATACATAATCCAGTACTAAGGAATCTCCTACTGAGGTAGCTACACGCATAAGCATAGGAAATAACTCACTAGTAGACTCTAGACGAGTAGCAAAATAAGCTGATACATAAGAGAATGTAGGTCGTAGATCAAACAATGCAGAAGCTGACTAATGACAAATAAAGATCGTACCTGTGATGACATCATCTGAAGCCTCATCCTCTGGCCAACCTGCAAATTCATACATGTGGCTCCAACCACCACGACCACCTCAAACACCTTGGGGACCACCCCTACTACCCTACACACCACCTCTAGCTGGTGGCACTAGAGCCCTGAGGGCCTGAACCTGCTGACTCTAATGACTCTGCTAATCCTGTCACCTAACACGCTGAACCAAGGGATAGTCCCCAGCATAGTGACCCAGTAGACCACACTCATAAGAACCCTAACAAGTTGTACCCTGCTTTGACAACCTGACTAAACCAGAATGTCCACCACAGCCTGAATACCCAGAGCGAGCACCTTGTGAAGTCTGAACCTAGCATCAATAGAAAATAAATGGAGAAAAGATCCAAAAACTTCCCTCGGACCGAGTATAAAAGTGGTACTTGCCTTTCCTTTCTAAAAACAGTGATAGAACCATGAAATTCCTTTATGAAATTTGAAACCATAGTAAAAGTAGAAAAATATCCTCTTTCGATCAAAAATCCAATATTTTCCTCAAATATCATACCACTAGCCATGTATATACATGTATGAGTTTATGTGTGCCATCACAGAAAATGCAAGTATATGTATACATGAAATGGGGTAATAGAACCCTCCAAACAAGATAACTGACCTAGAACTCTGTTCAATCCAAGTTGTGGTCTTGGGCCCGCAGTAATGGTAAATAATACAAAAAATGAAACTATAATAAAAAAAACAACCATAACCATCTACTCTACTATGAATATCTCCACAAGCCTATACTAAAGATTCTAGTCTAACATAACGAGGCTACAACGCCCTAAACTTAGGATAAACATGATAGTTTTATTCTACGATCCCAAAAATGGCAAAATATACTGAAAAAAGATTTAAGACTAATTCTAACCTAAGACCTACCCTAACATTCAAGTAACTTATAAATATAAAATTTAACTAAGCCAGGTCTAAAAAAGGTGAACCGTAACCTACGTCAATGTTGAACTTCAATAGCGAATCGTCACTGAGGAGCCTTTCCTTTTTAAAGTTCCTTGGAATGCTTCTATGCTATCACAATCATAATCTAGGTGTCAAGATGATAAAAATGACACCCATATTGCTATAAATAATTTTTGATCAAAAATTAGGTCAGAAATTGACCCTCGGGGCCTGCTTAATGAAATATAAAATAAATTTCATAATTAAATTTGCAACGGGTTTATAAACTCATGATCAAAATTTAGGTGAAAATAGGACTTGTTTTGCGGTCCAAAACAACACCAAAAGTCACTTGATCAACGGAATTTAAAACAAGGAATTCCATGGAATTTACGAACAATAAATTCAAAAATACCAACGGAAAAAAAAAAGTGGGGGAACATGATTAACTTACTGATAAACGCTCAAATTGTACTCCCCAAAGATGGAGGCACGGCGATCGTCAAGCAAAACATATTTATAAGTACCTAACAGGTGTCGGGGTCATACCCACAGAGACTTGATGCTAGCTATATGAAGATTATATCAAAATAAGTTCACAAGGAGAGTAAATGCTTAAAAACACGAAAGTAAAAGGTTGGGGGAATTGGGATTCTTTCACAACAATCACAATTCGAATTAAAGCAAGTAAGTAAAACGGATGTACCAAATTGAGTAGAAGACTAGGGATGTGAATCCAATGGGGCTTTAATGTGGGATAGGATGTTTATCAATTCACACTTATTCTCTCTTATTGACACAAGTAGAAATTGTCATGAGTATGGTTATTTATCTCTCGACCAACAACCATATATCCGATAATCCCAATTAGAGCATTATCGATTAAATCAGCAAGCAACCAATAGCTAGCTTGGGGGGATCACACTAACTCTAGCTTATACCCTTAAATGGGTGATTGCGTCAATATGACCTATTTTTAGCCTCTATCTAAATGGAAGCCCAAGTTCCCACTAGTAATTTCACATCCGAAGCTATGAAATTCTCTTTCAAGCAACAACATAACCAAGTAAGGAAAATCAATGTTTGCAACCACCAGTTTTAGGATTAAAACTTGGTGAAACTACTAAACCCATGTCAAATAAGCAATTATAAGCGAGAATTAACAACACCCACACCCAACTTTAAACCACACATTATGAACACATCCCTAGACAAATGAAATTATCCACTCATGCTAAAGGAAAGAGATATAACAAAAGGGTTAGTCAAATTCCTCTTCAATCAAGTGTAATTTCAATATCTAAGCTCAGTTTTGTACACAAATGGTGAACTAAGAATTGGAAGAGAGAATTGATTGAAAGCCTCTTCTTTTTTTAGAGAGGAAACTTGTTCTCAAAGCTAAAATTACTCAAGAATATTCAGAACTAAAGAATTGTTTTAATAATTGTGCCTAAAATGTGTTTAAATGCTTTCCCAAAATGTCACTAAATTTTTGAACAAGCATGCCCTTCATGTGGTGTGCAGCATGAAGTGCGGTTCCCATGTCGTGATATGCGTGTTGCACACCCTCTTAAGTTGAACCAGTGACTCAGCTAACTTGATAGAGGTCATGCGAAGAAGATGTGGTTCGCACCATGAGTTGTGCGCATCACACAGCGATCGCAACTCGTAATAGACACTTCAGTCGATTCAAGGCTCCATGCGTTGAGAGGTGCAGAATGCACCAAGGCTTGTGCGTGTCACACAAGTGCCGCATCTAAAGGCACAATCTCCATCCTTTTTTGATAACTTCGCACTTTACTCCTTTTAAGCTCTTTTTGGGTCCATTTCCTTGTTTTCATCTTTGATCACAAGTACCTGCATAGACATCAATAAAGGTTATAAGAACCTCTAAATCTATTCAAAACAAAGAAATAATCATGGATAAAGGCACAATAAGTTGGTAGATTACCTACTTATCTATATACATAATCCACTACTAAGGAATCTCCTACTGAGGTAGCTACACGCATAAGCATAGGAAATGACTCACAAGTAGACTCTAGACGAGTAGCAAAATAAGCAGATACATAAGAGAATGTAGATTCCTGATCAAACATTGTAGAAATTGACTGGTGACAAATAAAGATCGTACCTGTGATGACATCATCTGAAGCCTCAGCCTCTTGCCAACCTGCAAATTCATACATGTGGCTCCAACCACCACGACCACCTTAAGCACCTTGGGGACCACCCCTACTACCCTATACAACACCTCTAGATGGTGGCACTGGAGCCCTGAGGGCCTGAACCTGCTGAGTCTAATGACTCTGCTGACCCTGTCACCTAACACGCTGAACCAAGGGATAGTCCCCAGCATAGTGACCCATTAGACCACACTCATAACAACCCTAACAAGTTGTACCCTGCATTGACAACCTGACTAAACTAGAATGTCCACCACAGCCTGAATACCCAGAGCAAGCACCTTGTGAAGTCTGAACCAAGCATCAATAGAAAATAAATGGAGAAAAGATCCAAAAACTTCCCTTGGATCGAGTATAAAAGTGGTACTTGCCTTTCCTTTCTAAAAATAGTGATAGAACTATGAAATTCCTTTATAAAATTTGAAACCATAGTAAAAGTAGAAAAATCTCCTCTTTCGATCAAAAATCCAATATTTTCCTCAAATCTCATACCACTAGCCATGTATATACATGTATGAGTTTATGTGTGCCATCAAAGAAAATGCAAGTATATGTATACATCAAATGGACCAATAGCACCCTCCAAAAAAGATAACTGACCTAGAACTCTGTCCAATCCAAGTTATGGTCTAGGGCCCGCAGTAATGGTAAATAATACAAAAAAATGAAACTATAATGAAAAAAAATAACCATAACCATCTACTCTACTATGAATATCTCCACAAGCCTATATTAAAGATTCTAGTCTAATATAACGAGGCTACAACACCCTAAACTAAGGATAAACATGATAGTTTTATTCTACGATCCCAAAAATGGCAAAATATACTGAAACAAGATTTAAGACAAATTCTAACCTAAAACCTACCCTAACATTCAAGTAACTTATAAATATAAAATCTAACTAAGCCAAGTCTAAAAAAGGTGAACCGTAACCTACATCAATGTTGAACTTCAGTAGCGAATCGTCACTGAGGAGCCTTTCCTTTTTAAAGTTCCTTGGAATGCTTCTATGCTATCACAAACATAATCTAGGTGTCAAGATGATAAAAATGACACCCATATTGCTATAAATAATTTTTGATCAAAAATCAAGTCAGAAATCCACCCTCAGGGCCTGCCTAATGAAATAGAAAATAAATTTCATAATTATATTTGCAACGGGTTTATAAACTCATGATGAAAATTTAGGTAAAAATAGGACTTGTTTAGAGGCACAAAACAACACCAAAAGTCACTTGATCAACGGAATTTAAAACAAGGAATTCCATGGAATTTACGAACGATAAATGCAAAAATACCAACAGAAAAAAAAAAGTGGGGGAACATGATGAACTTACTGATAAACGCTCAAATTGTACTCCCCAAATATGGAGGCACGACGATCGTCAAGAAAAACATATTTATAAGTACCCAACAGGTGTCGGGGTTATACCCACAGAGACTTGATGCTAACTATATGAAGATTATATCGAAATGAGTTCACAAGGAGAGTAAATGCTTAAAAACACGAAATTAAAAGGTTGGGGGAATTGGGATTGTTTCACAAAAATCACAATTTGAATTAAAGCAAGTAAGTAAAACGGATGTACCAAATTTAGTAGAAGACTAGGGATGTGAATCCAATGGGGATTTAATGTGGGATAGGGTGTTTATCAATTCACCCTTATTCTCTCTTATTGACACAAGTAGCAATTGTCATGAGTATGGTTGTTTATCTCTCGATCAACAACCATATATCCGATAATCCCAGTTAGAGCATTATCGGTTAAATTAGTAAGCAACCAATATCTAGCTTGGGGGGATCACACTAACTCTAGCTTAGACCCTTAAGTGGGTGATTCCATCGATATGAGCTATTTCTAGCCACAAATCTAGATGGAGTTCCAAGTTCCCACTAGTAATCTCACATCCAAAACCATGAAATTCTCTTTCAAGCAATAACTTAGTCAAGTAATAAAAGTTAATGTTTTCAACCACCAATTTTAGGATTAAAACTTGGTGAAACTACTAGACCCATGTCAAATAAGCAATTATAAGCGAGAATTAACAACACCCACACCCAACTTTCAACCACCCATTATCAACACATCCCTAGACAAATGAAATTAGCCACTCATGCTAAATGAATGAGATATACCAAGTGGGTAAGTCAAATTCCTCTTCATTCAAGTGTAATTTCAATATATAAGCTCAGTTTTGTACACAAATGGTGAACTAAGAATTGGAAGAGAGAATTGAGTAAAACCCTTTTCCTTTTTTTAGAGAGAAAACTTGTTCTCAAAGCTAAAATTACTCAAGAGTATTCAGAACTAAAGAATTGTTTTAATAATTGTTCCTAAAATGGGTTTAAATACTTTCCCAAAATGTCACTAAATTTTTGAAAAAAAGCCCTTCATGTGGTGTGCAACGTGAAGTGCGGTTCGCATGTCGTGATGTGCATGTTGCACACCCTCTTTAGTTGAACCAGTGACTCAGCTAACTTGAGAGAGGTCATGCGAAGAAGATACAGTTCGCACCATGAGTTGTGCTTATCACACCGCGACCGCAACTCATAATAGACCCTTCAGTCGATTCAAGGCTCCATGCGGTGAGAGGTGCGGAATGCACCAAGGCTTGTGCGTGTCACACAAGCACCGCATCTAAAGGCAGAATCTCCATCATTTTTTGATAACCTCACACTTTACTCCTTTTAAGCTCTTTTTGGGTCCATTTCCTTGTTTTCCATCTTTGATCACAAGTACCTGCATAGACATCAATAAAGGCTATAAGAACCTCTAAATCTATTCAAAACAAAGCAATAATCATGGATAAAGGCGCAATAAGTTGGTAGATTACCTACTTATCAATATACATAATCCACTACTAAGGAATCTTCTACTGAGGTAGCTACACGCATAAGAATAGGAAATAACTCACAAGTAGACTCTAGACGAGTATCAAAATAAGCAGATACATAAGAGAATGTAGATCCCAGATCAAACAATGCAGAAGCTGACTGGTGACAAATAAAGATCGTACCTGTGATGACATCATCTAAAGCCTCAGCCTCTGGCCAACTTGCAAATTTATACATGTGGCTCCAACCACCACGACCACCTCAAGCACCTTGGGGACCACCCCTACTAACCTACATACCACCTCTAGCTGGTGGCACTGGAGCCCTGAGGGCCTGAACCTGCTGACACTAATGTCTCTGCTGACCCTGTCACCTAACACGCTGAACCAAGGGATAGTCCCCAGCATAGTGACCTAGTAGACCACACGCATAACAACCCTAACAAGTTGTACCCTGCTTTGACAACCTGACTAAACCAGAATGTCCACCACAGCCTGAATACCCAGTGCGAGCACCTTATGAAGTCTAAACCTAGCATCAATAGAAAATAAATGGAGAAAAGATCCAAAAACTTCCCTCGGACTGAGTATAAAAGTGGTACTTTCCTTTCCTTTCTAAAAACAGTGATAGAACCATGAAATTCCTTTTTGAAATTTGAAACCATAGTAAAAGGAGAAAAATCTCCTCTTTCGATCAAAAATACAATATTTTCCTCAAATATCATACCACTAGCCATGTATATACATGTATGAGTTTATGTGTGCCATCACAGAAAATGCAAGTATATGTATACATCAAATGGGCCAATAGCACCCTCTAAACAAGATAACTGACCTAGAACTCTTTCCAATCCAAGTTATGGTCTTGGGCCCGCACTAATGGTAAATAATACAAAAAAATGAAACTATAATGAAAAAAAAAACCATAACCATCTACTCTACTATGAATATCTCCACAAGCCTATACTAAAGATTCTAGTCTAACATAACGAGGCTACAACACCCTAAACTAAGGATAAACATGATAGTTTTATTCTACGATCCCAAAAATGGTCAAATATACTGAAACAAGATTTAAGACTAATTCTAACCTAAAACCTACCCTAACATTCAAGTAACTTATAAATATAAAATCTAACTAAGCCAGGTCTAAAAAAGGTGAACCGTAACCTACGTCAATGTTGAACTTCAGTAGCGAGTCATCACTGAGGAGCCTTTCCTTTTTAAAGTCCCTTGGAATGCTTCTATGCTATCACAAACATAATCTAGGTGTCAAGATGATAAAAATGACACCCATATTGCTATAAATAATTTTTGATCAAAAATCAGGTCAAAAATTGACCCTCGGGGCCTTCTTAATGAAATAGAAAATAAATTTCATAATTATATTTGCAACGGGTTTATAAACTCATGATCAAAATTTAGGTGAAAATAGGACTTGTTTTGAGGCCCAAAACACCACCAAAAGTCACTTGATCAACGGAATTTAAAACAAGGAATTCCATGGAATTTACGAACGATATATGCAAAAATACCAACAGAAAAAAAAGTGGGGGAACCTGATGAACTTACTGATAAACGCTCAAATTGTACTCCCCAAAGATGGAAGCATGGCGATCGTCAAGCAAAACATATTTATAAGTACCAAACAGGTGTCGGGGTTATACCCACAGAGAGTAAATGCTTAAAAACACGAAAGTAAAAGGTTGGGTGAATTGGGATTCTTTCACAACAATCACAATTCGAATTAAAGCAAGTAAGTAAAACGGATGTACCAAATTGAGTAGAAGACTAGGGATGTGAATCCAATGGGGCTTTAATATGGGATAGGGTGTTTATCAATTCACCCTTATTCTCTCTTATTGACACAAGCAGCAATTGTCATGAGTATGGTTGTTTATCTCTCGATAAACATCCATATATCCGATAATCCCAGTTAGAGCATTATCGGTTAAATCAGTAAGCAACCAATATCTAGCTTGGGGGGATCACACTAACTCTAGCTTAGACCCTTAAGTGGGTGATTCCATCGATATGAGCTATTTCTAGCCTCAAATCTAGATGGAGTCCCAAGTTCCCACTAGTAATCTCACATCCAAAACCATGAAATTCTCTTTCAAGCAATAACATAGTCAAGTAATAAAAATTAATGTTTGCAACCACCAGTTTTAGGATTAAAACTTGGTGAAACTACTAGACCCATGTCAAATAAGCAATTATAAGCGAGAATTAACAACACCCACACCCAACTTTCAACCACCCATTATCAACACATCCCTAGACAAATGAAATTAGCCACTCATGCTAAAGGAAAGAGATATACCAAGTGGATAAGTCAAATTCCTCTGTATTCAAGCTTAATCTCAAGTTCTAAGTTCAATTTGAGTAGACAAATGGTTAACCAAGATTTGGAAGAGAGAATAGATTGAAACCCTCTTCTTCTTTTTTAGAGAGGAAACTTGTTCTCAAAGCTAAAATTACTCAATAGTATTCAGAACTAAAGAATGGTTTTAATAATTGTGCCTAAAATGGGTTTAAATACTTTCCCAAAATGTCACTAAATTTCTGAACAAAAATGCCCTTCATGTGGTGTGCAGCGTGAAGTGCGGTTCGCATGTCATGATGTGCATGTTGCACACCCTCTTTAGTTGAACCAGTGACTCAGCTAAATTTAGAGAGGTCATGCGAAGAATATGCGGTTTGCACCATGAGTTGTGCGCATCACACAGCGATCGCAACTCGTAATAGACCCTTCAGTCGATTCAAGGCTCCATGTGGTGAAGGGTGCGGAATGCACCAAGGCTTGTGTGTCACACAAGAGCCGCATCTATAGGTAGAATCTCCATCCTTTATCAATAACTTCACACTTTACTCCTTTTAAGCTCCTTTTGGGTCCATTTCCTTGTTTTCCATCTTTGATCACAAGTACCTGCATAGACATCAATAAAGGCTATAAGATCCTCTAAATCTATTCAAAACATAGCAGTAATTCATGGATAAAAGCGCAATAAGTTGGTAGATTACCTACTTATCAATATACATAATCCACTACTAAGGAATCTCCTACTGAGGTAGCTACACGCATAAGCACAGGAGTTAACTCACAAGTAGACTCCAGACGGGTAGCAAAATAAGCAGATACATAAGAGAATGTAGATCCCAGATCAAACAATGCAGAAGCCTACTGGTGACAAATAAAAATCGTACCTGTGATGACATCATCTGAAGCCTCAGCCTCTGGCCAACCTGTAAATTCATACATGTGGCTCTAACCACCACGACCACCTCAAGAACCTTGGGGACCACCCCTACTACCCTACACACCACCTCTAGATGGTGGCACTGGAGCCTTGAGGGCCTGAACCTGCTGACTCTAATGACTCTGCTGACCCTGTCACCTAACACGCTGAACCAAGGGATAGTCCCCAGCATAGTGACCCATTAGACCACACTCATAACAACCCTAACAAGTTGTACCCTGCATTGACAACCTGACTAAACTAGAATGTCCACCACAGCCTGAATACCCAGAGCAAGCACCTTGTGAAGTCTGAACCAAGCATCAATAGAAAATAAATGGAGAAAAGATCCAAAAACTTCCCTTGGACCGAGTATAAAAGTGGTACTTGCCTTTCCTTTCTAAAAACAGTGATAGAACTATGAAATTCCTTTATAAAATTTGAAACCATAGTAAAAGTAGAAAAATCTCCTCTTTCGATCAAAAATCCAATATTTTCCTCAAATCTCATACCACTAGCCATGTATATACATGTATGAGTTTATGTGTGCCATCAAAGAAAATGCAAGTATATGTATACATCAAATGGACCAATAGCACCCTCCAAAAAAGATAACTGACCTAGAACTCTGTCCAATCCAAGTTATGGTCTGGGGCCTGCAGTAATGGTAAATAATACAAAAAAATAAACTATAATGAAAAAAAACAACCATAACCATCTACTCTACAATGAATATCTCCACAAGCCTATACTAAAGATTCTAGTCTAATATAACGAGGCTACAACACCCTAAACTAAGGATAAACATGATAGTTTTATTCTACGATCCCAAAAATGGCAAAATATACTGAAACAAGATTTAAGACTAATTCTAACCTAAAACCTACCCTAACATTCAAGTAACTTATAAATATAAAATCTAACTAAGCCAAGTCTAAAAAAGGTGAACCGTAACCTACGTCAATGTTGAACTTCAGTAGCGAATCGTCACTGAGGAGCCTTTCCTTTTTAAAGTTCCTTGGAATGCTTCTATGCTATCACAAACATAATCTAGGTGTCAAGATGATAAAAATGACACCCATATTGCTATAAATAATTTTTGATCAAAAATCAGGTCAGAAATTGACCCTCAGGGCCTGCCTAATGAAATAGAAAATAAATTTCATAATTATATTTGCAACGGGTTTATAAACTCATGATGAAAATTTAGGTAAAAATAGGACTTGTTTAGAGGCCCAAAACAACACCAAAAGTCACTTGATCAACGGAATTTAAAACAAGGAATTCCATGGAATTTACGAACGATAAATGCAAAAATACCAACAGAAAAAAAAAGTGGGGGAACATGATGAACTTACTGATAAACGCTCAAATTGTACTCCCCAAATATGGAGGCATGGCGATCGTCAAGAAAAACATATTTATAAGTACCCAACAGGTGTCGGGGTTATACCCACAGAGACTTGATGCTAACTATATGAAGATTATATCGAAATGAGTTCACAAGGAGAGTAAATGCTTAAAAACACGAAATTAAAAGGTTGGGGGAATTGGGATTCTTTCACAAAAATCACAATTTGAATTAAAGCAAGTAAGTAAAACGGATGTACCAAATTTAGTAGAAGACTAGGGATGTGAATCCAATGGGGATTTAATGTGGGATAGGGTGTTTATCAATTCACCCTTATTCTCTCTTATTGACACAAGTAGCAATTGTCATGAGTATGGTTGTTTATCTCTCGATCAACAACCATATATCTGATAATCCCAGTTAGAGCATTATCGGTTAAATTAGTAAGCAACCAATATCTAGCTTGGGGGGATCACACTAACTCTAGCTTAGACCCTTAAGTGGGTGATTCCATCGATATGAGCTATTTCTAGCCTCAAATCTAGATGGAGTCCCAAGTTCCCACTAGTAATATCACATCCAAAACCATGAAATTCTCTTTCAAGACATAACTTAGTCAAGTAATAAAAGTTAATGTTTTCAACCACCAATTTTGGGATTAAAACTTTGTGAAACTACTAGACCCATGTCAAATAAGCAATTATAAGCGAGAATTAACAACACCCACACCCAACTTTCAACCACCCATTATCAACACATCCCTAGACAAATGAAATTAGCCACTCATGCTAAATGAAAGAGATATACCAAGTGGGTAAGTCAAATTCCTCTTCATTCAAGTGTAATTTCAATATATAAGCTCAGTTTTGTACACAAATAGTGAACTAAGAATTGGAAGAGAGAATTGAGTAAAACCCTTTTCCTTTTTTTAGAGAGAAAACTTGTTCTCAAAGCTAAAATTACTCAAGAGTATTCAGAACTAAAGAATTGTTTTAATAATTGTTTCTAAAATGGGTTTAAATACTTTCCCAAAATGTCACTAAATTTTAGAAAAAAAGCCCTTCATGTGGTGTGCAACGTGAAGTGCGGTTCGCATGTCGTGATGTGCATGTTGCACACCCTCTTTAGTTGAACCAGTGACTCAGCTAACTTGAGAGAGGTCATGCGAAGAAGATACAGTTCGCACCATGAGTTGTGCTCATCACACCGCGATCGCAACTCATAATAGACCCTTCAGTCGATTCAAGGCTACATGCGGTGAGAGGTGCGGAATGCACCAAGGCTTGTGCGTGTCACACAAGCACCGCATCTAAAGGCAGAATCTCCATCATTTTTTGATAACTTCACACTTTACTCCTTTTAAGCTCTTTTTGGGTCCATTTCCTTGTTTTCCATCTTTGATCACAAGTACCTGCATAGACATCAATAAAGGCTATAAGAACCTCTAAATCTATTCAAAACAAAGCAGTAATTCATGGATAAAAGCGCAATAAGTTGGTAGATTACCTACTTATCAATATACATAATCCACTACTAAGGAATCTCCTACTGAGGTAGCTACACGCATAAGCATAGGAAATAACTCACAAGTAGACTCTAGACGAGTATCAAAATAAGAAGATACATAAGACAATGTAGATCCCAGATCAAACAATGCAGAAGCTGACTGGTGACAAATAAAGATCGTACCTGTGATGACATCATCTAAAGCCTTTATGAAATTTGAAACCATAGTAAGAGCAGAAAAATCTCCTCTTTCGATCAAAAATCCAATATTTTCCTCAAATATCATACCACTAGCCATTTATTTACATTTATGAGTTTATGTCTGCCATCACAGAAAATGCAAGTATATGTATACATCAAATGGGGCAATAGCACCCTCCAAACAAGATAACTGACCTAGAACTCTGTCCAATCCAAGTTATGGTCTTGGGCCCGCACTAATGGTAAATAATACAAAAAAATAAAACTATAATGAAAAAAAAAACCATAACCATCTACTCTACTATGAATATCTCCACAAGACTATACTAATGATTCTAGCCTAACATAACGAGGCTACAACACCCTAAACTAAGCATAAACATGATAGTTTTATTCTACGATCCCAAAAATGGCCAAATATACTGAAACAAGATTTAAGACTAATTCTAACCTAAAACCTACCCTAACATTCAAGTAACTTATAAATATAAAATCTAACTAAGCCAGGTCTAAAAAAGGACCTGCTTAATGAAATAGAAAATAAATGTCATAATTATATTTGCAACGGGTTTATAAACTCATGATCAAAATTTAGGTGAAAATAGGACTTGTTTTGAGGCCCAAAACACCACCAAAAGTCACTTGATCAACGGAATTTAAAACAAGGAATTCCATGGAAATTATGAACGATAAATGCAAAAATACCAACAGAAAAAAAAGTGGGGGAACCTGATGAACTTACTGATAAACGCTCAAATTGTACTCCCCAAAGATGGAGGCACAGCGATCGTCAAGCAAAACATATTTATAAGTACCCAACAGGTGTCGGGGTTATACCCACAGAGACTTGATGCTAGCTATATTAAGATTATATCAAAATGAGTTCACAAGGAGAGTAAATGCTTAAAAACACGAAAGTAAAAGGTTGGGGGAATTGGGATTCTTTCACAACAATCACAATTCGAATTAAAGCAAGTAAGTAAAACGGATGTACCAAATTGAATAGAAGACTAGGGATGTGAAGCCAATGGGGCTTTAATGTGGGATAGGGTGTTTATCAATTCACCCTTATTCTCTCTTATTGACACAAGCAACAATTGTCATGAGTATGGTTGTTTATCGCTCGATAAACATCCATATATCCGATAATCCCAGTTAGAGCATTATCAGTTAAATCAGCAAGTAACCAATATCTAGCTTGGGGGGATCACACTAACTCTAGCTTAGACCCTTAAGTGGGTGATTCCATCGATATGAGCTATTTCTAGCCTCAAATCTAGATGGAGTCCCAAGTTCCCACTAGTAATCTCACATCCAAAACCATACTAAGCCAAGTCTAAAAAAGGTGAACCGTAACCTACGTCAATGTTGAACTTCAATAGTGAATCGTCACTGAGGAGCCTTTCCTTTTTAAAGTTCCTTGGAATGCTTCTATGCTATCACAAACATAATATAGGTGTCAAGATGATAAAAATGACACCCATATTGCTATAAATAATTTTTGATCAAAAATTAGGTCAGAAATTGACCCTCGGGGCCTGCTTAATGAAATAGAAAATAAATTTCATAATTATATTTGCAACGGGTTTATAAACTCATGATCAAAATTTAGGTGAAAATAAGACTTGGTTTGAGGCCCAAAACAACACCAAAAGTCACTTGATCAACGGAATTTAAAACAAGGAATTCCATGGAATTTACGAACGATAAATGCAAAAATACCAACAGAAAAAAAAAGTCGGGGAACATGATGAACTTACTGATAAACGCTCAAATTGTACTCCCAAAGATGGAGGCACGGGGATCGTCAAGCAAAACATATTTATAAGTACCCAACAAGTGTCGGGGTCATACCCACAGAGACTTGATGCTAGCTATAAGAAGATTATATCGAAATGAGTTCACAAGGAGAGTAAATGCTTAAAAACACGAAAGTAAAAGGTTGGGGGAATTGGGATTCTTTCACAACAATCACAATTCGAAATAAATTAAGAATGTAAAACGGATGTACCAAATTGAGTAGAAGACTAGGGATGTGAATCCAATGGGGCTTTAATGTGGAATAGGGTGTTTATCAATTCACACTTATTCTCTCTAATTGACACAAGTAGAAATTATCATGAGTATGGTTGTTTATCTCTCGATCAACAACCATATATCCGATAATCCCAGTTAGAGCATTATCAGTTAAATCAGCAAGCAACCAATATCTAGCTTGCGGGGATCACACTAACTCTAGCTTAGACCCTTAAGTGGGTGATTCCGTTGATATGAGCTATTTCTAGCCTCAAATCTAGATGAGTCCCAAGTTCCCACTAGTAATCTCACATCCAATACCATGAAATTCTCTTTCAAGCAATAACATAGTCAAGTAATAAAAATTAATTTTTGAAACCACCAGTTTTAGGATTAAAACTTGGTGAAACTACTAGACCCATGTCAAATAAGCAATTATAAGTGAGAATTAACAACACCCACACCCAACTTTCAACCACCCATTATCAACACATCCCTAGACAAATGAAATTAGCCACTCATGCTAAAGGAAAGAGATATACCAAGTGGGTAAGTGAAATTCCTTTTTATTCAAGCTTAATCTCAAGTTCTAAGCTCAATTTGAGTAGACAAATGGTTAACCAAGATTTGGAAGAGAGAATAGATTGAAACCCTCTTCTTCTTGGAGAGGAAAACTTGTTCTCAAAGGTAAAAGCTCTTCAGAATATTCAGGACTGAAGAATGTTATTTACAATTGTGCCTAAATTGGCTTTTTATACTTTCCAAAAATGTCACTAAGAATTCAGGACAAAATTTCCCTTCAGGTAGTGTGCGATGCGACGTGCAGTTCGCATGTCATGATGTGTATGTCGCACACCATCTTCAATTGAACCAATGACTCTGCTAACTTTGGAGGCATCATGCAAAGTGGGTGCGGTTTGCACCATGGGTTAAACATGTCGCACAACAACTGCACCATATGACAGATACTTCAAGCAATCCTAACCTTCATGAGTTTGGAGATGCAGAATGCACTATAGTTTGTGCGGATCACATAAGCGCCGCATCTCAGGGCAGATTCTTTGTCTTTTTTCGATCACTTCACTCTTTTTAAGCTTTTTTTGGGTCCATTTTCTTGTTTTCTATCTTTCATCACAAGTACCTGCATAGACATCAATAAAGGCCATAAGAACCTCTAAATCTATTCATAACATAGCAATAATTCATGGATAAAGGCTCAATAAGTTGGTAGATTACTGACTTATCAAACCCCCAAACTTGAACTATTGCTTTTCCTCAAGTAAGATACTCACAAGGCAAGGAATGAATTATGCTCTAGATTCAATCAAGGCACAAAAGACTTATCTATACTAAAAATTTAGAAAAAGAATAAACAAAAGACTCAACTATGATGCTCTTCTCAATTTGAACCACCATAAACTCAAGGCATTTGGCCATTTCGAAGATTTTTCCAAAAGGACTTCATTTCTCATTCAAAATCAAGGGAATTTTGTCATTCAAAACAAGACATTTAAGCTTCTCAAATCATTGGCATAGACCATCAAGGTTTTCCTCGATATTCGCCAAACAACTTGTCTCATTCATTCCCCTGAATTGAGATAGAGACTTCATGTTTTAATTTGAGTGCATGATGCCACTCACCACAAGAGAGAATCCCATTCACAATCAATTAATTCTCAAAACAACAGGATTATAGGAGAACCAAGAAGATTCTCTCAAGGAATTCAAGTGCATACGCGTCGAACCATAGGCTTGCCCTTCATGTAAATCGCCACTAATGTAGGGTAGCTAAGCTCGAAATCACCAAGGACTTGCGGGTTACTATGTTGCCTAGGCCTAAGGTGAGGATTTCATTTGGTTCAAGTGGCTACACCTCCCTAATTCTCTTTGTTCTCATTTCGAACACCGCTCACATTTTCAAAATTCAACTTCACCTTATTTCTCCCTCACACAACCCAAGCTTCTCTTTTCCAATCATGATCATTTGACTCCTTGTATCGTCTTCATCTGGTAGAACCTATTTTTGCTTTGCATTTTTGCTCATTGGAGCAATTTTTAATTCAAATCTAAGGTGCTACCTTGCATTTGAAGTGCATTCCTTTTCTTCTCTTCATTTTGATCACATACACCCTAGAACTTAGGCATTTGCCTATGTTGTCTTTTCATTTCCATCCCCCCCCAAAACTTAGTCTTTAGCTTACATTTCACCTATAAGCAATTAGGGAGGACGGATGCCAAGATAGAGATTCAAAAAGGTCAAGGTGTTAACAAGGTGCCAAAGAACGGTAATAAGCTCAAAGGGGTTCACTAGGATTGATGTCATGGGAAGTCATTTGGGTGAAGTGGCTATCAAAAAAGGCCTAAGGTCATCTTACAAGCTCAGTCACACCTAGAATTTTTCCTTGAATCACATTCGAGGCAAGTTCTAGATGACATAAATACACGAGAATCAATGTAAAGCCTCACCACACAAGGCATCATTCCACAAGACTTCTTTCATTAGTCTCAAAATCAATTGGGACAAATGATTTTTGACAAGCTATTTCGAGTTTGTTACACACTCGTTTGTGAGTCAATCAAGCCAAAGCAAGAGTGTGCAAGTCATGACAAGAGAATGATTTTCCTCAAAAATTCATTTCCCTTCTTTCTTTTATTTTCAAAACAATTTGGCATGAGAAAATTTATGGTGGGCCCATTTTGAGACAAGCAACTACTGAATCAATTTAAAACTAGAACTTGGCATTTTCCCTTAAGAAAGTCGCCTCTCAATATATCATAGAGAAACACCAACCCAGTTCGACACAAAAATAAAAGAAAAAGGAAGATAAAGAAAACTTTTGCTCCTTGGGAAAGAACTGTGGTATTAAGAAAATCCTCGGAGTTTATTGCTAAACTACTATTAAGAAGGCGATATCTAGATTGCACGCTCATGATTCATTAAGAACAAGCCTCAGCGTATGCCTTTAGAGCATGCAAAGCATGGGTAGTAAGACAATGGGGCATGTAAGACCAACTCGGTAACACAATTTCAACAACAAAAATCAAGCCCGGCTAGGGCGCAAATAAGCTCAAAACAAAAGCGTAAGCAAAAGGCCCGACAAGGGAAATAAGCATCACAATCATCCAAAATATGCCCGACAATGGCCAAATCAAATCTAGCAGAACTAAAATGTCAATAAGGCCCGGCAATGGCAATAAAAAATAATATCTCAAGCCCAATCACGGGCACCCAGCAAAAAGACAGTAAAGCCACCCCCTCCCCATAAAAGGAGCATTGCCCTCAATGCTAATAGTTGAAGGTAAAGAAGGCTGAACTCCCTAGAGGACTATGCCTCATCATCATCATGATCAGCAGCTCCTTCATCATCACCAGGTAGCTCCTCCTTATTATCCGCAAGGGACACCAACAAGTTGTCCACGGGGCAGGAATGGTGCGAGGTTTAGGTAAGGTATTCAAATCTGCTTCTTTGACTGGGGCCTTACCTTTTTCCTTGTCAAGGTCCTTTCGGAGTGTCTTGATAGATTTTTCACAAACATCCACCCTTTTTCAAAGAGTGAACACTTTCTCCACAACTCCTTTGATGGCCCTCTTCACCCCCCTCTCAATCAATCCTGGTAGATCGTTTGATAAACCTCTCAATTGCCTCTTGTGGTTGTATGTTTTGTCAACCATATCTTGGGGCCCATTTTTAGGTATTTGCTCTCTAGGTGCATTGGCAGTGGGTGTGTGCATTTCTGAGGTAGGATGAGAAGGACAGGAAGTATGTAATGCAACATCAGAGTCATCATCCTCATCTTCCACTGAAACCTCTTCCCTATGCCTTTTGAAATAAGGAGCATCTCGGTCAGTTTTCTTATCAAGATCTAGCACACTAATGGCGGAACTATGGGTATCACAGTCGAAGTAAGGAACGCCAGTGTGTGCATAAAGTTTAATGATTAGCAATGGAAAGAGGAATGCATCACCACCCCTATGAGCCTTCCTTTTTATCACCAAGGAGATGACCTCACCAATATTAATATGATCCCCCCACCATAATTGCAGTTATTATAATGACCCCATCATGCGTGACATTTTGGTAATTCTGAGAAGGCATGAAGCGGAAGTGGATAAAATCATACCATAGGTGTGCCTCAAAGTACAAAGTCTGGCATGGGATTTCACCCCCTAAAGTAGCCCATAGAGGTTCATCAGGAGCAATGATAGGAGCTGCCCATTCAAGAGGTTTGCGCTTGAGAAGTAGCTTAGCCATGAGCTCAGGGGCTGGTTCAACAGGAGTGCTTCAATAGAGAGCATTAATTATAGCTGGGGTGATTATAATTTATTTACCCTGAACAAAGACTGAGTCCAATGCGGGGAATGTTTCACAACCCCCTCTGTAGCCTTTAGCATCTTGTGTGGCCTAGTATAAGGCGAAGAACTCTTGGACCAACTCCTTGTAGTAGTTTCAGGGTACCTCATAAAATGGTTGCCACTGTCGGTTGGCGAACTGAGTGGGGATGTTGGGTAGGTTATCCCCCACTGCATCCAGGTTAAATATTTGCTCTGTGTTGAAGGACCTACCAATATTATGATCATAAATCACTTTCATGCCCTTCATTCTGAATTGAATCCTCTCTTCTTCTGAGACTTGGTTACAAGAAGATAAGACTTTCTTTTTCCCTTTTGAAGTAGGGTTGGAGGAGGAGGGATCCGTTGGCTGTCGTGAACTCCTCTCGGATATACCCCTGTTAGAAGACATAGTCTTCATACAGAGATTGTGAGCCTCAAACAGAAACAAAATCTAAAAAAAGTTAGCAGACTAAAATGGTTGGAATGCAACGAACTAGAAAAATAAAATAGGTGACTGAAGGCTTGTGCGGACCACATGCAAAATGCACCATAAGGAGTGCACGTCGCATGTGCTATCGCACGAGCTACCAGAATCCTATGGGGATTTTTCTATCAAGGTGCGAAGCTGGTGAAATCCGCACCAATAGAAGTGTGCGTCGCACTATGCTTTACCCCTCGAAGCAGTGAATTGGCTATCTTTTGAACATGGTGCAATACTTTGTACGACCCGCGCATCAAGATCTATGCATCAAATGCGGAACGCACAAAGGCACAACTGGAATTTTTGATTCCTTGTGTTCTTGTATATTACGCATGTGATCCGTAGAGCAAGATGTACTTAGGCACTTGGCACAACATAACAAACCAACAATAGTCAAAGAAAAGGAAAAGGGATATCACGACCATAAATATCCTGGTACTCAGACTGCTCCAGATTTCCATTGACAACATCAAGCACAAAAAGGAGTTAATGACTTCCCTTAAGATGGACGTTACCGCATCTATCATCAGGAACATCAAGCCTTTACTTGCAACAGTGGGCACCAACAAACTTAGCAATAATTAACCCCTCCCTGCACAAGATCATACACCCAAAGATAATTTTCAACAACAAATCATGGGCATACAAATAGCAAAATTCAGCCCAAACAATCAATTCTCAACAAAACCTTATGACCAATGATGATTTTCCCTTATGAACAACGTCACTCAATCTATCATCGGGCCAAACCATTCATCAATCACAAGTGGGTTACTCAAACTTCACCCTAAACTAATATTTAAAGGCTAAAATTCACTACAAATCAACATACATTAACAAAATTCAAGATCTACCAAGTTGACAATAAGCAAAATCAACAATACAACTCAAAATTGGGGACCTAAAATGTTCGGATCTCCCCCAAAATCAACATGGAAATTCTATAAAGCATGCTTCATAATATGAGTTCTCAAACTTTATAAAAATAAGTATTTAACATTGGGAAACTTACCACAAGTGAATATTAGGCAGAGAGAAACAAAAATTAAAGCTTTTTGTAGTGCAAAAAAATGGTGACCCAATCAACTCGCCTGGAGAGACTAGCGGCAGCGACAGTGGAGGAGCAGTGGAGATGGTTGGGTGATAGGAGAAGAAGATTTTGGATAAGTTTGAGGGATTTAGAGAGAATTTTGAGAGAGAAATTGAGAATTTAGAGAGAAAAATATGGTGAAGGTGGTGAAGGAGGCAGTTTTAAGAAGAAAAAGAAGAAGAAAAGTTGGCTGAGTCATCTCCGGGTTGGGTCGGTCAACGGGTTAGGTCAATTAAAATTCAAATTTATCATTTGTGTGCCACGACGTGCGATTCGCACAAGCCCTTGTGCGGACTGCATGTCATTTTACATATCACCTTTTTCTCCCCTAGGTTTGCCCAGACTTTTGGTTTGCTATGCGATGGAGGTGCGACGCGCACTTAAGTTCGTGTGGACCACACAGATTAGCACAAATCACCTCTAATTTTTAAACTTTCTTCTAGGAACTCTATTTTGGCATGCAGTGAGATGTGCGACACACATAATTGCTGGTATGGTCCGTACTGTCCTCCGCACAACCCATGTTTTCACTTGTCCATCTTTCTACTCCATGAATTCCCTACAAACACACCAAAAACAACAAAATATAACCAAAAACAAAGTAAAACAACTTGGGTTACCTCCTAAGAAGTTCATGATTTAACGTCATGGCTCGACGATACTACCATAAATCACTCATTTTTGGATTGGTAATGGTATCACTGGGCAGTGTTCCCTTCATCCTCAGGTTCATTTGGCTTGAGAGGTGGTTCATTTTTGCCTCAAGATGCATGATCGAGGCTGAGTAAGAGCTCACAGTTTGATGAAGTGTTGAAACTTCACTCTTTATCTCACTCACTCTAGTATTTATCGTATCCACCTTCTTAAGAACAAAGGACAACATGTCCTCTAACTTGAAATGACTGGGGTTGCTTGTGCCTGGTTGGCAGAGAGAGTCCACTTTGTTTGGAGGTATATAGAGATTTGATCTTCGATGATTGAAATGATCACTATCTTTGTATCTATCCCTCCAGTTTTTGTTCCTTTCCTTATCTCTTATCCAACCTTGGTTCTCCTTCCTTGGGCGATAATACCCGAGATGAGAACCCACCGACACAAATCATAGTTTACCATCAACAACTATCATCAGCTCACCATCACTCACTTTGATTTACGGTGCACTCATAGCATTAACCACTTTCACACCACCTACTCCCATTACATGCTTGGCCATCAAGTCAATTTATGTTATCATCTTGGCCATTGACTCATCCCCCTCCTCATCTCTTTTTCTCATTTCATTTGTCAATATGGATAAGGGCATTCCCAAAGATGGCACATCCACTTCTCTCGTATGCCAAGCTTTTTTGGTTTTGGTCATTCGCTCTAACAAAGTCAAGGTAATGGGAAATTCTAAGTCCATGAAGGTGCCACCTCCAAGGTTGTCAGCCACTGACTTATTTAGAGAGTTCAATGACTGATAGAAGCTTTGAAGTAATACGTTGTTCGACAACCCATGGTTCGGACACAAGAGAAGCTTCTTTTTGAACCTTAACCAAGCCTCATGTAGAGACTCATCCGGGAGATGCCTAAAGTTTGTAATCTCGTCTCTTAGCTTTATTATTTGAGATAAAGGAAAATATTTTGATGTAAATTCCTCAACCAACTCGGCTCAAGATATGATAGAATCATCCGGAAACTCTGCCAACCATGTCGTGGCTTCTCCGTCAAGGAAAAAGAGAATAGGCATAATCGGATGGACTCTTGGGAGATATATTGAAAAATGAACGGTTGGCAAATCTCCACAAAAGTCCGGATATGCTGGTTGGCATCTTCATGTGCGGCTCCACAAAATAGTCCCTTCATTTGGATTAAGTGGAGCATAGTGTTAGTCACGTGAAAGACAGCATTTCCCACCATGAAGGGTAGGCAGATGGCACCCACACCCCATTGCATCATTGGCTCAGCCTCATCGGCCTCCATGAAGCCGTTAACACTCTCGTTATCGTCAACATCATTTATAGGCTAGCCTGCTTAATCACAACACAAACAACAAATAAAAGTAAAAGAAACAAGTACTCTCAAAGTGACTTCAAATCAACAATCAAAAATGGCTATCAATTCAAGTCCCCGGCAATGGTGCTATTTTTGATAAATGCTCAAATCGTACTCCTCAAAGATGGAGGTACGGTGATCATCAAGAAAAACACATTTATAAGTACCCAACAGGCATCGGGGTCGTGCCCACAGAGACTTCATGCTAGCTATATGAAGATTGTATAGAAATGAGTTCACAAGTAGAGTAAATGCTTAAAAATAAGAAAGTAAAAGGTTGGGGGAATTGGGATTCTGTCACAACAATCACAATTCAAATTAAAGCAAATAAGTAAAATGGATGTACCAAATTGATAAGAGACTAGGGATGTGAATCGAATGGGGCTTTAATGTGCGATAGGGTGTTTATCAATTCACACTTATTCTCGCTTATTGACACAAGTAGCATTGGTCATGAGTATGGTTGTTTATCTCTCGATCAACAACCATATATCCAATTATCCCAGTTAGAGCATTATCGGTTAAATCAGCAAGCAACCAATATCTTGCTTGGAGAGGTCATAAAATCTTTATCTTAGACCCTTAAGTGGGTGATTCCGTTGATATGAGCTATTTCTAGCCTCAAATCTGGATGGAGTCCCAAGTTCCCACAAGTAATCTCATATCTAAAACCATAAAATTCTCTTTCAAGCAATAACATAGTCAAGTAATAAAAATTAATGTTTGCAACCACCAATTTTAGGATTAAAACTTGGTGAAATTACTAGACCTATGTCAAATAAGCAATTATAAGCGAGAATTAACAACACCCACACCCATTTGTCAAGCACCCATTATCAACACATCTCTAGACAAATGAAATTAGCCACTCATGCTAAAGGAAAGAGATATACCAAGTGGGTAAGTCTAATTTCTCTTCATTCAAGCTTATTCTCAAGTTCTAAGTTTAATTTGAGTACATAAATGGTTAACCAAGAATTGGAAGAGAGAATAGATTGAAACACTCCTCTTCTTGGTGAGGAAAACTTGTTCTCAAAGGTAAAATCTCTTCAGAATATTTAGGACTGAAGAATGTTATTTACAATTGTGCAAAAATTGGCCTTTTATACTTTCCCAAAATGTCACTACAAATTCAGGACAAAATTGACCATCGGGTGGTGTGCGACGCGATGTGTGGTTCATACATCGTGATATGCGCATTGCACACCGTCTTCAGTTGAACCAGTGACTCAGCCGACTTGGGAGGCATCATGCAAAGTGGTTGTGGTTCGCACCATGGGTCGTGCGCATCACACGATGATCGCACCCCATGAAAGATCCTTCAGACAATCCTATGCTTCATGCAGTGGAAGGTGCAGAATGCACCACGGCTTGTGTGTTTCGCACAAGCACCACATCTCAGGGAAGATTCTTCATCTTTTTTCGATCACTTCACACTTTACTCCTTTTAAGCTCTTTTTGGATCCATTTCCTTATTTTCTTTCTTTGATCACAAGTACTTGTATAGACATCAATAAAGGCCATAAGAAACTCTAAATCTATTCAAAACATAGCAATAATTCATGGATAAAGGCTCAATAAGTTGGTAGATTACCGACTTATCACTTACCGAGAATAAATTGGATGATTAAAACCTCGACAACCAGATCCTAAGCTCTAAAAATGGAGGATTTTTTATGAAATGCGGAGAAAACAAAGTTGAAACAAATATATAGTTGCTAGGGGTCTTATATCGCAAATGTGAAGGACCCCTTGCGGATGCGATGAAGGGACAGGAGAGACCATCGTGATCGTTATGGTCATCATTGCAAATGTGAAGAACAAGCCAGACCTAGTCTCAGCTATCCTTCATCACAAACACGATGAATCACTCCCAAATGAGATGGTCAAAAAGTCAGAACATTACGAACATAACGGTCACCTCATGATTGTGATGACCAAAATGGTCTGCAATAGCACAGCAATAACCTGCAAATCACTAAGGCCAAAATTTTACCAGATAGACCCTCGAAATTCATTAGAAACCCCGTGAACACAAACCAAATATGCTACCTAACTAAAAATGGCACTTTGAACTCAACGAAATCATTAAAATGACCAATGAAGGTTATCTTGATGAAATGTTGACCGAAGTCAATACTTTATCAGTTTTGCCTAAAAGTTACCCAAGTTCCTAAAATGGCTCTAGAAGCTTCTAGACTCAAACCAAAGATCACACTAGTCCAAGGTCAATGTTCTAGGGCTAATAGTACTAATGGAATTTTTATTCGAGTCCGTCTTCTTCGAATATTAACCAAAGTCAAACTCATCAACTTAAAGAGCTCCAAAATAGGGAAACTCATCTAGAACTTGACCAAATGCCTCAGGAAGAATGCCACCCATTACCATAAGTCAAACAAAGTATGGAAAAGCTATGCGAAAGATAAAAATGGTAAAAAGATATGAATATAAGAAAATGACCACGAGGGTCAGTACACACACCCAAATCAATTTGCATACACATTCACACTCTCCAATTCTGCTAAAAAAATTCATTCTTAAATTGATAATTTGATTAACTTAAGTTGCATTGTGTGTTGTGGTATAAGCATGATTAAACCCAATTCCCATTTCACCTAATGTGATTCCATGTCTTAGATGTTCTTGCGGGTTTGTTGCTATGAACTCTTAATTTTTTTAGAATGGTGATATTGGAATTGATGAAAAAGGGGTATCTTGATTATTTTCATGATTTTAGTTGGTGAAGTCTGAGTAACCCAACTTAGTTGAGATGTGATAAAATTTGAGCTTCCTCAAAATCTTGTACACAAAGTTAAGTTATGGAGTTTGTAGACTTTCAATAGAGTCACTACTTTGGAGACTTGGAGGGTGCTTGAGATGAAGACTTGACGGTCAATAATTTGCTCAAATGGATGAAACACAAGATGAATATGCTAGTGAAGAAATGAGCTAAGTATGCAAATGGTCATTTCATAAATTTTCATGAATTCAACAACAGGAAAATAACCAAACAAGGATCTTACTTCATTAAGAGTATATTTGTAATAGCTAGCGTCTTTCTTTTCTATCCTAGTATAAGTAGGAGTGTTCTTATTTTCCTAAGTTAGATTACATTAGTTATTGCATACTAAATACTCCTTAAGAGTTTGCGAGCTTATTGAATCTTTTGATTGTGTTTGATTTGGAAAAAAGGTTGCTTGGGAGTTTAATGCTCTTGAGATCTTTCTCATAGGTTAGGTGCTCATTTGAACATTTGAAGGAGGTCTTTACTTTAATATAGTATTTATTGCCTTTGATGTTACTTTTTTGTCTACCTTTATATCCTTTTTATCTTTAATTCTTTATTTATTTGTCTTCCAAGTATCCGTTATTGTATCAATTAGTATCAAGAGCTTGGATTAGATTTATTTCTGTAAGTCTAGTCTTGGGATTTTGATATTTTCAAAATAAAATCAAAAATTCATCCCAAAGAAAACCAAAAACTTTTCTTTTTGATTTCTTGTTTTTGACACTAGATTCTTATTCCCTAGTGTTTTTTTGTCTAAATCCAAAGTTTCAAGTGATTTTTAGTTGTAGAGAAGATTTTACCATTAAAGGATTTTGAAGGTTTAAAGACTTGAAGAAATTTCAAGTGGAGCTTGTTGATTTTGGTTGTAATCGAGTTTGAAATGGATTGAGGTTTTTTCTATGGATCGAGGGAGAGCTACACCTAAAATTTGGGGTCATTTGGTGAAGATTTGAAGAGGGTTGAAGATTTGATTTGTTCTGGGAGCTCTTAAAGATCTTCAAGTATTCTTGAAGAAGAAGAAGAAGCCAAAAAGGTACATTTGATCCAAGATTCTAAGTTGATTTTTAGGAAAAGGTCTTTGTTGGGTCCATGATGACATTCAAAAGCACTCTCTTGAAGGAGGTGGTAATGATCGCCAAGCAAAACAATAAGTAACCCAATGGATGTTGATCGAATCCAGGGAGAATGGTATGATGACTTGCTACTAAATGTCGAAGATCAATTCACTAGAGTAAGCAATTGTCCGAACAAGCAAAAGCAAAATTGGGGGAAAGGTTTGAGAAATTAAAATTCGAATTATAACAACTTAACGGCATAAACACAAGAGTTTCAATCAAGAGGAAGCCTAGGGGTATGCTTTCGATGGGGTCTTACAATGGGATAGGGGTTGATTATTCAAGAAAACTTTCAATTATTAGCATGGGTAGCTTGGTTTAAGCTATACTTAATAGTTTTTCAACCTACTAAATATATTTACTATAGTCTTATTTCAAGCCCCATAGTTTTGACATCAAACCAACCAATTAATGCTTAGGTGAATTAAACAATCTCTAGATTTGACTCTTAGATTGGAATTTCCTATAATAAAGCTATTTCTAGCCTCAATTTGTGGTGGAAATCTCAAATTCCTACTATTAAACTCTTACCCAATTGAAGAACTCCTCTCTCAAGAAAGAACACAATTAGTAAGCTAAATTAATATTTACAACCATCTATTTTATAATTAAAATATGAAAAATTCAGTAGACCCATACTCAATAATCAATTGTAAGTACAAATAATCAATATCCATTCCCAAATTCAAATACTCATCATGCACACACCCCTAAAAATAAGTTTAGCTACTCATAGTAAAGGAATAAGAGAAAATACCAAATGGGTTTCCCAAAATTCCATCCATTCTGTAAGCTAAATTCAAATTCCAAGGTTCAAATTATTTACAATGGTATTTTTCACTAGGGAAAAAGAAGAGAAAAATTATACTCTATTAACTATCTTCCTTGGGAAAGTTAAAACTGCTCAATATGCTTGATACAGATTCCAAAAATGGTTTTAGAACCATCTCAAATGCGTCATACACAATTAGACAAAATTATCCTTCATGGCATGTGCAAAACAAGGAGCAAAGGCACCTATGGCCGCCTCTTGGGACTTGCGGCTCGCAGGTGCCTGATCTCCCGGGTAGTGATATCCAAGTACTTGCTACGTCAAGTGTCGTAAAAGGGGTGATCGCCCTTGGCTATGTGTGGCTCGCATATGATGGGTTGATCTAGCAGTGTCTGAAGTCTCATATGCATTGGCACCTACAAAATATAGGTGCTCTATTGCTGCTTGCATTTCCCTTCTCCCATCTTAGCAGATCCTTGCTCTTCCGATCATCTATGTACTTTAGCTTCTATTTTAAGCTCTTTTGAGTTCAAATCCTTTTCTTCCTTCAATTATCTAACAGTACCTGCATTAAAAATAATAAAGGCAATAAGTACCTCTAAATCTCATCAAAATATGACAATAATTCATTAATAAAGGCTCAATAAGTTGGTAGATTACCAACTTATCAGTCCACAAGTGGAATATATATATATATATATTTGAATTTCAAAAAAAATAAATTTTCAAAAAAAAAAAAATGAAAATCCATGTGGACGCCAAATCAGTAGCCATATCAGTGCCACATTGCCAACACAGCACCACGTCGGTGCTAGTCAGCTGCCAATGCAGCAGTCAATTGTAGTCAATGCCCAGTCGCGCCAAGTGGCCAATGATTCAGTAAGTGTGCAAATTGCAGAAAATTTTCAGACACCATATTTTTCTAAGTGTCAAATTTCAGCCCCCCAAAACTTTTCTAAGTGTCAGATTTGGTCCGTTTCTTTTTCTACACTCAATTTTCTTCCAATTTCTCAACTAATTAACAACTAATTATCAATTTCAACTATTTGTTAACTAGTTTTTCATCCTCATATCATTTTTTTAATTCTCTAAACTATTTAACATTAAGTAATTCCTTCTAGTTGCTTGATAATTGGTTCTTGAGTCCAAAAAATTTTGTACCAATTTTTTTTTCAACTTTTCTTGCTTATTTTCATTGAAAATTCTTGGCTCTCGTCTGTTATTTTTTAAGAATTCTTTATCGAGTCAACAAAAATCTATTCTTGACCTCAAGTAGAGATTGGACACTTGCAACTCATCGGACTCATGATACAATCATTGACCGAAGCGATTTGTGAGGCAAATAAAGGTGTGCATCCTTGAGTGATCATGAGCTTTGATTTTAACTAACCTAATGTGTTTTCTTGCTTTGATTGAGTGTGGTAAATAGGTATAAATGGTGAGTCATGATGAGGAACACTGAGTTCCCATCGGGGAATCCAATAAGCGTGAATTGTTGAACTTGCTCACCACTCTCTCTACCAAGATAGACCGGTTAGATCAATTGACTACTCTAGTGAATCGATTGGAACTTCTCTTTCCACCTACTTCCCCTAATCTTCATCGTGGAATTTTGGGCACTTCTTTCAAATCCTATAAATATGAGAGACAAAAGATTGAGAGGAGTAAGGGAGTTACAAAGTGGCAACTCAAGAGTGAAAAAAAGAGAGGTTGTATGGAGTGAAGTGAGAGAGTTGCCACAAATATCCTATAACATTTTTGCTTATCCTTCTCCTATTTAGAAGGATCCTTTAGTAGGTACAAGGGCAATGGACTTGAACGAACAACTTTAAGTGTTAGAGAACACTTTGAGGGACATTTTGTCCCAAAGTAAAGAAGCTCTATCTTGTGAGTTTCAAGGTACAATAGCTAAACTTAACACTTCAAACATCTTGAATTACCAATGTAAGTGATAGCTTGTCTTTATTTGAGCTTAATGATTCTTTATCATATAATGATAATGTCTTTATTGAGAGTGTCCATACACTAGTTGATCCTATTAATGACCAAATTGATTTTTCTTGTAAGATCAATTTGTGTCCACCTAGTATTGACACTTGTGATGTGATTAATAATACATTGTCATGCGAAACTTGTGTTGATCAACTTATTTGTGATTCTAGTCCACTAATTGAGAAATCTTGTGATGTGATTAGTCATCCTCAAATTAGTGATGATGTTGATAATTTTGATCATGTGAATAAGAGTGACTCTTTGAGCATACCTATTGTTGAATATATTATTACTTACTTTCTCATAAAGATCATGTAATTGAAAATACTTGGAATAAGGATATTTGTCTTTTTGAGAATGAAATTATATGCTTTAATTCTCCACCTTTGATTGATTATTCTCTCTTTAAGTATAAAGTCTTATTTGATGATGATGAGATCATCCATAGTGATGTACCTAGTGGTGTGGAATATAATATTGGTGATATATCTATTCTTGAGGACTACAAGTTGCATGATAACCCTCTATGGTGAGATGATTTTTTTCCAAAGATAGAAATCTCTTCTTAGAAGATGATAGTACGTTTGTTGGGAAGAATTATGTTGAAAAGGAATGTGATATGTGTTTGCCAATTTCTACTTCCTCTTTGGGTGTTCCAAGTATTGATAATATGTTTTATGTTCTTGAATCTTCCAATGATATTACATGTGAGGACATCCTAGATGAAGTTATTTTGCATGATACCTTTCTTTACTATCTATTTGCATATGATGATGCTCATGCTTATTTAGAGGGAACATTATATGTTGGTAGGAATTTATTTGGGGTAAATGGTTGTTTTCTTGACCAAGATATGTGGATATTCTTTCCTTTTGACCCCGATGACACCTTGAAAGTGTGTGATTTGGCCATGGTACTATCTATGAGGTGGTCTAGTTTGAAAATAGAGGATCAATTGAGTTGCATGTTTAATAGAATTATGTGGCATTGCTTGCTTCCTATTTTAAAATCCTTGGTTCTTTTGTGATATCCTTATTTCACGATCTTTGAAATAGCCAAGTACTTTGTGCTCCATTTGAAAGATTGTTCTTGAAGAGAATAGTTAATGCTTGGTTATATAATAAGTTTGTGTTTCCTTGTCATGTTGGGAGGATTGATAGTGCTAACACTGACCCTCATGCCTTGAGGTTCTTATTGTTGCTTGTTTTCTCCATGGTTTTGCTAGGTTTGGACTCGAGGATGAATCTTATGGAAAAAAAGGAGAATGATGCAAGCCGAGTTTCCTCAAACCTTGCAAACAAAGTCAAGTTATGCAATTTGTTGACTTTTCATAGAGTCACTACTTTGGAGACTTGGAGGGTGCTTCGGATGAATACTTACTGGTTAATAACTTGCTCAAATCGATAATACAAAAGATGACCATGCTAGTGAAGAAATGGGTTACATATGAAAATGGTCATTTCATGAATTCAACAAAAGGAAGATAATCAAACAAGGCCCTTACTTTATTAAGGGTATACTTTTAATAGCTAGTGTCTTTCTTTTCTATCCTATCATAAGTAGTAGTATTCTTATTTTCCTAAGTTAGATTACATTGATTATTTCATACTAAATACTCTTTGAGAGTTTCTAACCTTGTTGAAACCTTTGATTGTTTAATTTGGAAAGAAGGGTTTCTTAGGAATCTAATTCTTTTAAGGTCTTTCTCACATGTTAGGTGCTCATTTGAATATTCGAAGGAGGTTTTTATTTTAATATAGTATTGGTTACCTTTGATTCGACCTTTATGTCTACCTTTCTATCCTTTTTATCTTTAATTCTTTATTTCTTTATTTATTTGTCTTCCAAGTATCCGTTATTGTATCAAGATGTATGATTTTTCCCGATAATAGATAGAGTGACATCTTTCTTAAGGGAAAATCATCATTTTAATTGAGTGTGTCAAATTATGATTGTGCCTCGATGATTATTTTCTATGATTTGAAGTGCAATCGTCCTAATTGATTATCATGTGATCGTATCTCTTTTTAAGGGGCCTTCAATATGTGAGTGGTTATCTTTTATTTGGTGATCAACTTGGGTTTGAGAGTGTGAGCTTAATGCGCAATTTAGTTAGGTTTGAATGTCTTTGAGAATGTTGCTCGATGTTTCTCGATGATGGATTGAATGATGACTTTCTTAGGGTAAATTGTCATTTTTCTATTCAATTGTGTGTGAGAGTCATTACTTGAGTTGAACTTGTGTTGGTTGGTCATTTTGGTGAAGTTTGAGTACCTGTAGGTTTGAAGTCTTGTCAATTATGTGTAGGATATAAAAATTTATCCCAAAATTTAGGGTTGTGCTTTGGTTTTGTCCATGTGAAGGCTGCACAACTTGGTGTGCGACTGCACAAGCTACGCAGAAGGGTTCTTTTCACGGCCTAGGCATGTGCCGGGCTTGTATGAATTCACATCTTGTGGTGCAAACTGCACTTGAACTGCATAACCCCCATAACCTCATTGTTTCTCTGCTTGTGCACCATTACATGGCTCGCACAAGCTACTCTTCATATTATGATTTTTCTTCATTTCAATTGCATTTCTTTTTTTTCTTTTTGTGCTTCTATTATTTACTTTCTTCACCCATATATGCAAAAACACAAACATTTTGGGTTGGTTTGATTTGGTTTCTTAGTTTTTTTTGTTAGAATATCTTCTAACTATTCAAACTCAGCAAGAGTTGCTCGTAAGGATAAATTCATGGATAAGAAGAAAACCTTGGAAGCTCCTCCTGCCTTAGTTAGTAATAAGGAGGAAACTCATTTTTGTGTTGAAAGAATGAAAGATCTATACCTTGAGGGGCATGATATGAGGGAATTCACCATTGAGAAGTTGTTCAACTTAGAGGGTTTAAAAGGGCACTTCCCTGATATGATGTTCTAGATTGTTGAGCAAGATTAGGGAAATTTTTCTCTCCTACTTGAATTATTCTTCCCGGAGCTCATTCGGGAACTCTATGCCTCTATAATGCCAGGCAGAATCATATGATGTTTAAGGGTCATGTCAACAAGTTTCCTTTCTTCTGAGTGTCAAAGTGTGAGGGGTCGAAGTGGATATCACTCCTACAGCTATCAACAGTAAATATTGGAGTGATTATATTTGTCCGAGTACTGAGTTCAACCAAAAGGTAGATGACAAGGAAAACCAATATTCTTAGGTAGCCTCTATCATCACCAAGGTGATCCTATATGGTCTACTATCAATAGTCTGATATGGAGGCAGGATTTAAAGATTCAGGCAAAGTTGTGGCTTGATTTTGTTTGCTCTCGCATTACTCCCTCCAAAAATAATAACAAATTCTCAATTGAGATGGTATCCTTTTGGCCTGCATCATGGCTGGTGTTCACATCAACTTTAGGGAAATCATCACTGAACAGTTCAAGAAGTGGGCTAGACAGAGGCAGACTTCTATGCCATTTCCTTGCCTTATCACCATGTTGTATGCTTGTGTCATGACCCCTTTCTACCAACCCCTTTATAAAAAAGTGATAGATTATGGTGAGATTGATGTTGATCATAATAGGTATGAGGAGGCAACAAAGGTTAAAACTAAAAAATATTTGTAGGGTTAAGTATTTCTGAGGCTACTTCACCTGGGCTTGTTAATGGGGTGAATTCTGAATCTACTCCTGCCTCTCCTACCACCTAGGTTAAGTCTGACACTCCTACTCTCGTGGTATCTGTACATTCTTCTTCAGGCTCTACTCCTCCTAGGCTACCCCGGTGCTCCCAGAGTTCTTCGAGTAGTGGTCTTTAGAAGCTCGTTGATATGTCCTATAACAATAAAGTGACATTAGTTCAATTGATATGGGACATACCTATGTACATTAAAGCTACCATAATAAAGCCTATGGAGCCTTCCCACACCCAAATTCAGAAATTATGTGCCTGAGTCAATACCCTTAAGGGTTTAGTTTCTACACTCCAGGATGTGTAGCCAAGATAAATGCTAATGTCAAGTGGTTTGAGCTCGACTTTAGCATATTTGACACTATTTTGACCCCCTCTAAGGGAGATGAGTTGTTACCCATTGATGAGTTACTTCGAGGTGATACCGGGTTTTGCCATAAAGATGAGGCTGTTGGGAGTTCTGAGACTAATGAGGCTGCTTTAGGGGTTAGGGATGGTATTGATGTGATGTAGTAACTCATGGAGTCACAGCAGCTTCAAAGGGTCTTACAGTTGTCCAGATAAGATCAATATGCTAGGAGAGTTGGAGCGAGCTCTAGCTAGCAAGTTCCTAGTGATTTAGCCATACTTACAGCTATCCAGATTCCTAGTGTTGGATCCCAATCTGAGGACACTCACACCACTCATGTGGACACTAAATCTCAGGCCTCAAAGATGTGTATTAAGATTCTTAGGGCATTTCTGGGAGTCCCTACCTCTTTATCTTGCTTATATTTGTGCGCATTGAGGAAATGCCATGTTTTTAGTTGGGGGTAGGGTAGTTATTTCATGTGACATGTATATTCATGATCTATGATACTTTTTGATTACCCTTGTTAGGCTAGTTTTGTTTAATGACTTGATTGCCCTTGTGGGCCTGGGTTGTATATTTTGAATGATGATTTGGCTGCCCTTGTCGGGCTTGGATTGGATTGTGATTATTGTTCTCTTTTTCGGCTTGATCCTTATTTTTCTTTGTGTGTGGTTGTGATGCCTTTTTTGGTTTTGTCATTATTGATTATACGCTTGATACCTCTCCGAGTTATATTATTGTATTACCCGTGCAAATTGTAAATCACACTTAGTGCCTTCATCGGGCTTATTCTTAATGACTCATGAAGCGCGTTGACTCATAAGTCGCTTTTTGTATATTGAGATTTAATAAACTCTGAGGGTTTTATTTAGGCCATGGTTCTTTCCCAAGGATCATCTTTTCATTTTCTTTATTTTTATTATTGAACTGGGTGGAATTTCTCTATGATAAAGTGAAGAGGCGACTTTCTTAAGGGAAAATTCATTTTCCTAGAATAGTGTGTTGAGTCTGAGTCGCACTTGATGTGAGCGGTACCATCAAAAAAATTGGAAAATGAAATGAGTTTTGTGAAAAAGATAAAAGAAGTAGCATTCAAGCATTCTCGAAAGTCATGATCTTTAAATTCACCACTTGGCTTTTTCTTCACAAAAGAATTGCTTGCGATTCAGAATATCTTGTCAAGTTCATTTGTTTTAATTAGGTTTGAGACTAGCTCTTGACCTTGAGTGCTTGTAGTGCCTTTTGTGGTGAGGTTTTTGTGAGTTCGTTGCATGCATGGTAGTCTAAAACTTGCCTGGAATGTTATTCAAGGAAAACTTCTAGATGACACTTGGCTTGAAAAATGACCTTAGGCCTTCTTTGGACTGTCACAATGCCTAAATTCTTTCCTTTACATTAATCCCTGGTCAACCTCATTTGAGCCTTAGACTTTTTTCTTGGAAACCATGTTTTGCACCATACCCTTCTAGAGACCCCTATCTCTTGGAACTCAACCTGCTTAAACGTTTTCAAAGTAAGAACGTAAGCTAAAAGCCTAAGTTTGGGGGGATGAAGTAGTTCGAATGATTTATGTAGGCTAAACGCCTAAGTTTTGGAGTATTATGTAATGAAAGTCTTAATCTAGGCTGAGAGACTAAGTTTGGGGGGAGCATCTCTTGTAAACATGTGCAATTGCATAAGAAAAAGTGGAATGAGAAAGAAAAAAAATTGATGCTAACTTTTCTTGTGAGTTTGAAAAAGAGTTAAGCATAGAAAGTCGGGGGGTTAGTATCTTGAAAACAAAAGAAAGACTTGGGATGTTTACAAAGGATAATAAGGTTGGAAAAATGAGAAAGAATTTGGTGTTTAATTGTCTAATGGTGGCATTTAGGGAGGCTTTGAGTCATTTGATCCTAAATCTTTTCGTTCCTCTTACCCTAAGCTGCATGAATTCCCGCAAGGCCTAGGTGATTTTGAGCCTTGTGAATCTACATTAGTGGAAAACTACATGAAGGGCAAGCCTATGGTTCTACTTGTATGAATTCGAACATCTTTGTGAGAGTCAATTATTTCTATCCAATCATCCCAATTGTTGTGACCTGCATTAATTGAGTGTGGAATCCTCTCTTCGCTTGTGAGTGGAACTTTAACCCTGAGAAGATAGTGAAGTCTTACTCTCCATTAGGGGGAAAGAATGTGATAAGTTATGTAGTAGAATTGAGGAAAGTTTTGAAAGTCTAGTGTCAAGACTTGAGATGCTAAATAGTTGTGCTTAGAATGTGAGGTTTTCCAACTTTGAATGAAAATGAAGTCCTTGAAAAGAATGTGGGTGTATATTTTGCCTTGTGCTCATCATTGGTGCTAATCGAAATCAATGCAATTGCTTGAGTCATTGGTATAGCTTCTTGAAGTTGAGTCAATCCCTTGCTTGAGTTGAATGTCTTTAGTTTCTCCCAAGTTCTGAGTTTCTGAAGCTGGTTTAAATTTTGGGGTGTTACAATATCTCCCCCTTGGGATCATTCGTCCTCGAATAAAGACTGGATAAGTTGAGTTTGGAAGGAAAAAGCTGCAATCCTTACCAACCGAGTACTGGAAACTGATACCTGACTGAACTGAGTTCCATGAACATGCACATAAGCTAAAATGCATGGTAAACTGGTGGAACAAGGTACTGAGACTGAAATACACAAGAGTAAACTGAGAGACTAAAGAGGAATTGTTATCTCAAGCTGAACTGGGTCGGAGGGGAAGAGGTGAGGGTACTTGGACATCATGGCTGCTTCTACTTCCTAAGTAGCTCCCTATATGGACTGATTCCTCCACAAAACTTTGACTAAAGAGACTTCCTTATTCCTCAGCCTACGAACCTGACGGTCAAGAATCTCAACTGGAGCCTCCTCATAGGTGAGGCTATCCTTCACAGCCACACTTTCTAAGGGTACTATCAAAGTCGAATCACCCAAAAACTTCTTCAGGAGTGAAATATGAAAGACTGGGTGAACAGCTGCTAATTCTGCTGGCAACTCTAACTCATAAGCCACATTATAAACCCTTTATAGGATCTTGAAAGGGCCTACATACCTGGGACTGAGCTTCCCTTTCTTGCCGAATCTCATCACACCCTTCATGGGTGATACTTTCAGGAAAACCCAATCATCACTTTCGAACTCTAAGTCTCTTCTCCTAACATATGCATAGGATTTCTGATGACTCTGAGTTGTCCTAAGCCTGTCTCTGATGAGCTGAACTTTTTCCATAGCCTCATCAACCGAATCTGGTCCAATCAAGGTTGCTTCACCTACTTCAAACCAACCAACAGGTGATCTAAATCTGCGCCCATATAGAGCCTCGTATGGGGCCATCTGAATGCTAGAATGGAAGTTCTAATTGTAGGTGAACTCTATGAGAGGTAGGTGATCATCCCAACTACCCTTGAAATCTATCACGCACGCTCTCAACATATCCTCTAAAGTCTAGATGGTATGCTCTGCCTAGCCATCCATCTGCGGATGAAATGTTGTGCTGATCTTTACCTGAGTACCAAGACCTTTCTGAAATAACTTCCAGAAGTGAGATGTAAACTGAGGGCCTCTATCTAAGATGATAGACAAAGGAACCCCATGCAACCTGACTAACTCACTGATGTAGAGCCTAGCATTATCTTCTACTGAATCTGTAGTCTTAACTGCCAGGAAATGAGCTGACTTGGTAATTCTGTCCACTATTACCCAAATTGAATCGTGTTGCCTGCGAGAATGGGGTACACCCGTTATGAAATCCATGTTAACCACTTCCCACTTCCAAGTAGGGATTCTAATCTCCTGAGTCACACCTCTTGGTTTCTGATGTTCTACCTTTACCTGCTGATAATTAGGACACTTGGCCACGAAATCCGCGATGTCCCTCTTCATGCCATTCCACCAATAGACTTCCCTTAGGTCACGATACATCTTAGTGGCACCTGGATGAATGGAATATCTAGAACTATGGCCTTCTGTAAGGATCTGCTACCTTAACTCACCCACATTTGGAACACCCAAGCGACCCTAGTAGCGAAGTACACCATCTCCCCTTTGGGAGAAAACCTCTACTCTCTGCTAATGAACTGCACCCTTCAACTGAAGCAATATAGGGTCATTATCTTGTTAATCTTTAACCTCTGCTGCTAGTGAAGATTCTGATCCATTTTAAACTATCACACCACCTTCTAACGTGTCCATAAGGAAAACTCCTAAGCGAGCCAGCCGATGAACATCTCTGGCTAGTTCTCTTTTTTCTTCCTCCACATGAGATACACTACCCATAGACAGTCTGCTGAGAGTGTCAGCCACTATATTGGTCTTACCCGGATGGTAGAGAACATTCATGTCATAATCATTGAGGAACTCAAGCCATCTCCTCTGATGAAGGTTCAACTCTCTCTGGGTGAACACATACTGGAGGCTCTTATGATCTATGAACACGTCAACATGAACACCATACAAATAGTGTCTCCAAATCTTTAGGGCAAACACAACCGCTACAAGCTCGAGGTCATGAGTCGGGTAGTACTTCTCATGGACCTTAAGTTGTTAGAAGCATAAACTATGCCCTTACCCTGCTGCATTAAAACACAGCCCAGGCCAACTCTGGATGCATCGCAAAAAACCACATAACTCTCTGAACCCTCTGGTAGAGTCAAGACAAGAGTTGTAGTCAACCTGGTCTTTAGTTCTAAGAAACTCTTCTCACATTCATCTGACCATTGAAACTTGACCTTTTTCTGAGTCAACTTGGTCAATGGGGCAGCTATGGATGAAAACCCTTCAACTAATCTTTGGTAGTAACCAGCCAAATCCAAGAAACTTCTGATGTCACTCGAAGAGGTGGGTTTGGGCCAGTACTTTACTGCCTCGATTTTCTAGAAATTAACATGGATCCCTTCTTTGGATACCATAAGACCAAGGAAAGTGATAGACTGTAACCAAAACTCACACGTGCTGAACTTAGCGAATAGCTGGCGATCCTTGAGAGCTTGCAGAAGAACCCTTAGATGAGTCGCATGCTCCTCTTCATTTCTAAAGTAAACGAGGATATAATATATGAAGACGATGACGAATAAGTCTAAATACTATTTGAACACCCTGTTCATTAAGTCCATGATAGCTGAAGGAACATTGGTTAGTCCAAAAGACATAACAACAAATTCGTAGTGACCATAACGAGTTCTGAAGGTTGTCTTTGAGATGTCAATATTTCTGACTCTGAGCTGATAAGCCGGATCTGAGGTCTATCTTAGAGAAATGACTGGCACCCTAAAGTTGGTCAAATAAGTCATCAATCCTGGGGATAGGATATTTGTTCTTGATTGTGACTTTATTCAACAGACGATAGTCTATGCACATCCTGAGAGAACCGTCTTTCTTACGCATGAACAATACTGGAGCACCCCATGGAGAGATGCTGGGTCTGACAAAGCCTTTATCTAAAAGGTCCTTCAACTGATCTTTCAGTTCCTTAAGCTCAGCTGAAGCAATTCTGAAAGGAGGAATTAAAATGGGCTAGGTATCTGGAAAGAGATCAATTCCGAAGTCAATTTCCCTTTCTAGGGGAACTCTGGGAAAATCTTCTTAGAATACTTCTGGAAACTCACTGGCTACTGGGACTGACTCAAGAGTTGGGGTTTCAGAGTTTGAGTCCTTAACCCAAACTATATGATAGATGTACCCTTTGGAAATTATCTTTCTGGCCTTAAGATAGGAAATGAAACGACCTACAGGCACTGAGCAACTACCCTTCCACTCTAGGATCGGCTCGTTAGGAAACTGAAACTGAACGATCCTAGTCCTACAATCGACTGAGGCATAACAAGAGTGTACCCAATCCATGCCTAGAATGATATCAAAGTCTACCATTTTTAACTCTACAAGATCTGCTGAGGTGACTTTTTGGGAAACTGTGACTGGACAATTTCTGTATACCCGTCTAGCTATAACTGGGTCACCAACTGGAGTAGAGACTGAGAAGGGTTCTAGGAGAGTTTCTGGGCTGACAGTAAAGTTTACTGCTATATATGAAGTTATAAAGGAAAGTGTATCCCCTGGGTCTAACAGTGCAAAAACATCAGTATTAAAGACTCGTAACGTACCCGTGACCACATCGAGAAACTCTTCTTGGTCCTGACGACCCTGAAGTGCATACAACCTGTTCTGGCGCTGACCGCCACCTGTACCAGATGAGGCACCCTGCTGAGTAATGCGACCTGCTGGAGCTGTTGTAGAACCAGTCTGAGTCTGAGGGCGAACATCCTTACCCTTCTGAGAAGTTGTGGGACAATCCCTCATCATGTGGCCTGGCTTACCACATCCAAATCAATTAATGTTGCCTGCTATGCACTCACCTTGGTTGTTCTTACCACACTTCTTACACATTAGATTAGAGCACCCACTAGTAACCGAACCTTGGGACTTGGAGCCAGACGATCTACCCCGTCGGTCCTTCCTGAACTTAGGCACTGGGGCACTTGCAGATGATGGGGCTGGTGCTAAATTTTTCTATCAATACAAAGAGTGATTTGCACCCTCTAACCTCTGCTGAAAGTGGCTATACTCATCTGTCCTAGCCCTCTTAGCATCACCTCTCCTTTCCTTGATCTTCTCATCCTCAATCTGTTGAGCATAAGTAACTAACCTGGAGAAGTCCATTTCCTTCACAAGCATGGCCGTCTTGCATTCCTCGACCACATCGTCTGACACACTCGGCATGAACTTGCTCATGCGAGCTTGTGAGTCAGCTACTATCGCTGGAGCATACTTGGATAACTGTGTGAACTTTAGAGTGTAGTCCTGTACACTCATGTCATCCTGCCTCAAGTTGATGAACTCCTGAACCTTTGGTTCCCTAAGCTCTAGTGGAAAGAACCTGTCCAGAAAAGCAGTCCTGAACATATCCCAAGTCACTGGTCCTGCATTGGCACAACGGGATTCCTTCCACTGCTGATACCAAGTGTAGGCCACTCTCTTTAACTGATAAGCGGCCAAGTCTGCACCCTCGACTGGAATGACACCCATAATATAAGTAACCTTCTGGATGTCCTCAAGGAATTCTTGGGGGATCCTCTTCTGACTTGGACCATTGAAACTCTAGAGGGTTCATCCGAGTGAAATCCTGGATTCGGGCAGCAGCAGCATTTACCTGAGGTGGAGCTGGTGCAGCAGCTTGCTGGTTGACCTGAGCGGTCATGGCTTGAGCGAGCACTTGGAAAGAAGCCCTGAATTCGGCATGCGTAACCTTCTCGTTCAAGGGGTCTGCTGGGGCTGCTGGCTGGTTTCTAGCGTTAGCTCTTCTTGGAGGCATTTTTCTGAAATATGAAGAGCACGAGTTAGAATAGAGAGAGATCAATTAGAGTTCACACTCAATAGCACGAGCTTGAAACAAAATAAGGGAAATTATTCTTAATAACATCTCACAGCCCCCCTCCATAAGTGTGGTGCCCTTCACACCCATGAAGAAAACTCTACTTGACGAAGCTTTCAGACATCCTAGGACACTTGAACCTTATGCTCTGATACCAAGTTTGTCATACTCTGAGGCTACCCCCTGGACATGACACACTTCTCAATGTCACGAGTGACCCCAAGCTAACCCGTGGCATGGCATCTCTAAGTAAAACCAATTTAAAGATATATACTGTGCAGAAAACTAAAGCGAATAAATATCTGAAACTGGGAAAAAGCCCAAATGAATACTGAATATATAAGAATCTGGTTTAGTACTAACTGAGTAACAATACTAAAAATGTTGAATCTAGTCTATGTCTGAAAGCCATCTAACTGAATGGGAGTTGTTGGGACATGCCCCCAGCTAACTCTAGCAAAACTGAAAACTGAAGATAAATACTGAAATGAAGGCATGTCTATTATCCCCGGACTATTGAGAACTCACCGCTGAGCTGCTGAGTATGGACCGGAGGTCGAGTTATGTTCGATCTGGATGCTGAGTGCCTGAACCTACATTATGAAATGATGTAGCACAAAAGTATGCGTCAGTACTTTGAATGTACTGAGCATGCAGGATACAGGCTGGACTGAACAATATATATATATATATATATATATATATATATATATATAAATATATATGTAACTGAACAATATATATTACATATAAACTTAGCAGGAAGTAGATATGCAAAAATATAACTGAAAGTTGAACTGGATGCAATGACCAAGTATAAATCATGTAATTGTAACATGCTGAACTGCATAACTGAAAAGCTGGATACATGGTCAATGCAATACTGAATATGGACTGTGGGAGCTACTGTTAACCGACATACCCAAGTTGAGCTAACTATTGGGCTAATCATGTAACCCTGACTGGAAGGGCGTTCATACCTTGCCAGGGTACAAACTAAACTGACGTGGATCCACTAAACTGATGTCCACAAGGGACAAGGATGTACAGCCTAATCTAACAGCTGAATCTTATGAACCTATGGTGGCACCGTATGACTTAGGGACTACTGCTAAAGGTCATAGCCTAAACTGACAGCTAAGCCCTCTTCTCCTAGTCCTCTCGGTACTAAGTCTACTCCCACTGAATACATAGGCAATGAATGCAAACTGAATTACTGGATAGCTCAAACACTGATAATTTACTGAGAATGCAATATACTGATACTGAAACAGATAGCATTCATATTCTGAACATAACGCACTACATAATCTGGGAATGCAACATAAACGTACTGAAGATTATGGCATTCAAATTCGGAGTAACTGATTATCTGGCTGGTCTGTCTAGCAAGTATAATTTATGGAATGCTAGAAATTATCACAAGCTAGGGTTCTGTATTATAAGCATGAACTGTACTAATCCTTCCAATAAACATGCACTAAACCTCACGTAGATCATTACATCTGAGTAAAAAGGAAAACTCTAAGGTTTACAAACCCTAGGTCTAATCAAGCATGAGGAAACTGAAGGAATTAACTGAATTCTAGGGACCTAATGGGTGAAAGAAATCCACTAGTGAATTCCCACATACCTAGATGAAGATTCTACGGTTGAACCTTTGGATTCTGAGAGAAACTTGGAAGAGAACCCTTTTTGTCTTGTTCTTGAAAGAGAGCACTTTATTTCTTGAGAGATTGCTAAGTATGGACAATTTAGGAGTAATGAGGGAAAATTACCCTTTAATTACTCCCAAAATGTCTTAGGGGCTGAAATAAAATAACTGGGAAAAGACCAGACTACCCCCACTTAAAGCTAAAATTCTGGGAAAATGCGCCGCCGGACAGGCTGCCCGACGGGCGCCAGACCTGCGATAGCCAGTCGGCCCTGGCATCGATAAGAGGCAGGAGGGGCTGGTAACCTGGACGGTTCCCACGGGCGGCTCCCATGGCCTGTTCCTTGGCGAAGCCCGTGGCGCTAACCCATCGGGGCAAGGGAGGCTGACTCAGAGCAACTGGCCCTCTCTCACGGGCTGCCCGATGACCCGTGGGACTTTTGACGCCCGTCAAGTCCCTCGTCGGAATGGAGTCGGCTAGGAAGGAATCCTGGTTTCCTCTCACGGGCAGCTGGACAGGCCGTCGGACCTCTCACGCCCGTGGGTCAGCTCGTGGGGCTTGCTTGGAATGGAATTTTTCTGAAGTTCTGAGTTTCTGAAGCTGGTTTAAATTATGGGGTGTTACAATATCTCCCCCTTGGGATCATTCATCCTCGAATGAAGACTGGATAAGCTGAGTATGGAAGGAAAGAGCTGCAATCCTTACCAACCGAGTATTGGAACTGATAGCTGAATGAAATGAGTTCCATGAACATGCACATAAGCTAAAATGCAAGGTAAACTGGTAGAACAAGGTACTGAGATTGAAATACACAAGAGTAAACTGAGAGACTAAAGAAGAATTGTTACCTCAAGTTGAACAAGGTCGGAGGGGAAAAGGTGAGGGTACTTCGACATCATGGATGCTTCTACTTCCCAAGTAGCTCCCTCTACGGATTGATTCCTCCACAAAACATTAACTAAAGCGACTTCCTTATTCCTCAGCCTACGAACCTTATGGTCAAGAATCTCAACTAGAGCCTCCTCATAGGTGAGGCTATCCTTCACAGCCACACTTTCTAAGGGTACTGTCGAAGTCGGATCACCCACAAACTTCTTCAGGAGTGAAATATGAAAGACTGGGTGAACAGCTGCTAATTCTGCTGGCAACTCTAACTCATAAGCCACATTATAAACCCTTTACAGGATCTTGAAATGGCCTACATACCTGGGACTGAGCTTCCCTTTCTTGCCAAATCTCATCACACCCTTCATGGGTGACACTTTCAGGAAAACCCAATCATCACTTTCGAACTCTAAGTCTCTTTTCCTAACATCTGAATAGGATTTCTGATGACTCTGAGCTATCCTAAGCCTGTATCTGATGAGCTGAACTTTTTCCATAGCCTCATGAACCTAATGGGTCCATACCTACTTCAAACCAACCAACAGGTGATCTACATCTGCTCCCATATAGAGCCTCATATGGGGCCATCTGAATGCTGGAATGGAAGCTGTTATTGTAGGTGAACTCTATGAGAGGTAGGTGATCATCCCAACTACCCTCGAAATCGATCACGCACGCTCTTAACATATCCTCTAAAGTCTAGATGGTATGCCTTTCCTGACCATCCGTCTGCGGATGAAATGTTGTGCTGAGCTTTACCTGAGTACCAAAACCTTTCTGAAATGACTTCCAAAAGTGAGATGTAAACTGAGGGCCTCTATCTAAGATGATAGACAAAGGAACCCCATGCAACCTGACTATCTCACTGATGTAGAGCCTGGCATAATCTTCTGCTGAATCTGTAGTCTTAACTGCCAGGAAATAAGCTGACTTGGTAATTCTGTCCAATATTACCCAAATCGAATCGTGCTGCCTGTGAGTACGGGATAGAACCATTATTAAATACATGTTAACCACTTCCTACTTCCAAGTAGGGATGCTAATCTCCTGTGTCACACCTCCTGGTTTCTGATTTTCTACCTTTATCTGCTGATAATTAGGACACTTGGCCATGAAATCCGCAATGTCCCTTTTTATGCCATTCCACCAATAAACTTCCCATAGGTCACGGTATATCTTACTGGCACATCGATGAATGGAATATCTAGAAATATGGGCTTCTGTAAGGATCTGCTGCCTTAACTCGCCCATATTTGGAACACATAAGCGACCCTAGTAGAGAAGTACACCGTCTCCCCCTTGGGAGAAAACCTCCAGTCTCTGCTGATGAACTGCACCCTTCAACTGAAGCAATATAGGGTCACTATCTTGTTTCTCTTTAATCTCTGCTGCTAGTGAAGATTCTGCTCCATTTTGAACTATCACACCACCTTCTAACGTGTCCATAAGGCAAACTCCTAAGCGATCCAGCCGATGAACATCTCTGGCTAGTTCTCTTTTTTCTTCCTCCACATGATATACACTACCCATAGATAGTCTGCTGAGAGAGTCAGCCACTACATTGGCCTTACCCGGATGGTAGAGCACATTCATGTCATAATCCTTGAGGAAGTCAAGCCATCTCCTCTGATGAAGGTTCAACTCTCTCTGGGTGAACACATACTGGAGGCTCTTATGATCTGTGAATATGTCAACATGAACAGCATACAAATAGTGTCTCCAAATCTTTAGGGAAAACACAACCGCTGCAAGCTCGAGGTCATAAGTCGGGTAGTTCTTCTCATGGACCTTAAGCTGTCTGGAAGAATAAACTATGACCTTACCCTGCTGCATTAAGACACAGCCTAGGCTGACTCTGGATGCATCATAATAAACCACATAACCCTCTGAACCCTCTGGTAGAGTCAAGACAGGAGTTGTAGTCAACCTGGTCTTCAGTTCTAAGAAACTCTTCTCACATTCAACTGACCACTGAAACTTGACTTTTTTCTGAGTCAACTTGGTCAATGGGGCAGCTATGGATGAAAATCCTTCAACGAATCTTCGGTAGTAACCAGCCAAACCCAAGAAACTTCTGATGTCATTCAGAGAGGTGGGTCTGGGCTAGTTCTTTAGTGCCTCGATTTTTTGGGAATCAACACAGATCCCTTCTTTGGATACCACATGACCAAGGAAAGTGACAGACTGTAACCAGAACTCACACTTTCTGAACTTAGAAAATAGTTGGCGATCCTTTAGAGTTTACAGAACAACCCTTAGATGAGTCGCATGCTCCTCTTCATTTCTAGAGTAAACGAGAATATCATCAATGAAGCCGATGATAAACAACTCAAAATACTGGATGAACACCCTATTCATTAAGTCCATAAAAGCTGCAGGAGCATTAGTTAGTCCAAAATACATAACAACAAATTGGTAGTGACCATACCGAGTTCTGAAGGCTATCTTCGGGATGTCACTATTTCTGACTCTGAGCTGATCATAGCCAAATCTGAGGTCTATCTTAGAGAAATAATTGGCACCCTGAAGTTGATCGAATAAGTCATCAATCCTTGGGATAGGATATATGTTCTTGATTATGACTTTATTCAACTGACAATAGTCTATGCACATCCTGAGAGAACCATCTTTCTTACGCATGAACAATACTGGAGCACCCCATGGAGAGATGATGGGTCTGATGAAGCCTTTATCTAAAAGGTCCTAAATTGATATTTTAATTCTTTAATCTCAGCTGGATCCATTCTGTAAGGAGGAATTGAAATGGGCTGGGTATCTTGAAGGAGATCAACTCCGAAGTCGATTTTCCTTTCTGGGGGAACTCTGGGAAGATCCTCTTGGAATACTTCTGGAAACTCACTGGCTACTGGGATTGACTCAGGAGTTGGGGTTTCGGAGTTTGAGTCCTTAACTAGAACTAGATGATAGATGTACCCTTTGGAAATCATCTTTCTGGCCTTAAGGTAAGAAATGAAATGACCTACAGGCGCTGAGCTACTACCCTTCCACTCTAGGATCGGCTCATTAGGAAATTGTAACGGAACGATCCTAGTCATACAATTGATTGAGGCATAACAGGAATGTAACCAATCCATGCCTACAATAATATCAAAGTCTACCATTTCTAACTCTACAAGATCTGCTGATGTGACTTTCTGGGAAACTGTGATTGGGCAATTTATGTATACCCGTCTAGCTATAACAGGGTCACCAACTGGAGTAGAGATTAAGAAGGGTTCTAGGAGAGTTTCTGGGCTGACAGCAAAGTTTACTTCTATATATGTTGTTATAAAGTAAAGTGTAGCCCCTGGGTCTAACAGTGCAAAAACTTCAGTATTAAAGACTCGTAACGTACCCGTGACCACATCGGGAGAATTTTCCTGGTCCTGAAGACCCTGAAGTGCATACAACCTGTTTTGGCGCTGACCGCCACCCGTACCTGATGAGGCATCCTACTGAGTAGGGTGACCTGCTGGAGCTGCTGTAGAACCGGTCTGAGTCTGAGGGCGAACATCCTTACCCATCTGAGAAGTTGTGGGATAATCCCTCATCATGTGGCATGGCTTACCACATCCAAAGCAATTTCCGTTGCCTGCCATGCACTCACCTTGGTGGTTCTTACCACACTTCTTACACATCGGATTAAAGCGCCAACTAGTAACCTAACCTTGGGACTTGGAGCCAGATGCTCTACCCCGTCGGTCCTTCCTGAACTTAGGCACTGGGGCACTAGCATATCATGGGGCTGGTGCTGAATTTTTTTGTCAATACTGAGAGTGATTTCCACCCTCTGACCTCTGCTGAAAGTGGCTATACTCATCTACCCTAGCCTTCTTAGCATTACCTCCCCTTTCCTTGATCTTCTCCTCCTCAATCTGTTGTGCATAAGTAACTAACCTAGAGAAGTCCATTTCCTTCACAAGCATGGCCGTCTTGCATTCCTTGACCACATCGTCAGACACACCCGACACGAACTTGCTCATGTGAGCTCGAGAGTCAGCTACTATCGTTGGAGCATACTTGGATAACTGTGTGAACTTTAGAGCGTAGTCCTGTACACTCATGTTATCCTGCCTCAAGTGGATGAACTTCTGAACCTTTGCTTCCCTGAGCTCTAGTGGAAAGAACCTGTCCAGAAAAGCAGTCTTGAACATATCCTAAGTCACTGGTCCTGCATTGGCACAATGGGATTCTTTCCACTGCTGATACCAAGTGTAGACCACTCCCTTGAACTGATAAGCAGCCAAGTCTGCACCCTCGACTGAAGTGACACCCATAATGTTAGTGACCTTCTGGATGTCCTCAAGGAATTCTTTGGGATCCTCTTCTAACTTGGACCCATGAAACTCTGGAGGGTTCATCCGAGTGAAATTCCAGATTCTGGCAGCAGCAGCATTTGCCTGAGGTGGAGCTAGTGCAGCAGCTTGCTGGTTAACCTGAGAAGTCATGCTTGAGCAAGCGCTTGAAAGGCAGACCTGAATTCGGCATGCGTAACCTGCTCGTTCAAAGGGTCTGTTGGGGCTGCTGGATGGTTTTTAGCGTTAGCTCTTCTTGGAGGCATTTTTCTGAAATATGAAGAGCACGAGTTAGAATAGAGAGAGATCAATTAGAGTTCACACTCAATAGCACGAGCTGGAAAGAAAGGAAGGGAAATTATTCTTAATAATGTCTCACAGCCCCCCCCCCCCCTCCATAAGTGTGGCGCGCTTCACACCCATGAAGAAGACTCTACATGATGCGGCTTTTAGACATCCTAGGACACTTAAACCTTATGCTCTGATACCAAGTTTGTCATGCCCTGAGGCTACCCCCTGGATGCGACATGGTACTCAGTGTCATGAGTGACCCCAACCTAACCCATGGCATGGCATATCTAAGTAAAACCAATTTAAAGATATATACTGTGCAGAAAACTAAAGCAAATAATTATCTGAAAGTGGGGAAAATCCCAAATGAAACCTGAATATATAAGAATCTGGTTTAGTACTGATTGAGTAACAATACTAAAAATGTTGAATCTAGTCTATGTCTGAAAGTCATCTAACTAAATGGGAGTTTCTGGTACATGCCCCTAGCTAACTCTAGCAAAACTGAAAATTGAAGATAAATACTGAAATAAAGGCATGCCTATTGTCCCCGAACTATTGAGAACTCACCACAGAGCTATTGAGTATGGACCGGAGGTCGAGTTATGCGTGATCTGGATACTGAGTGCCTGAACCTACATCATGAAATGATGTAGCACAAGAGTATGTGTCAGTACTTTGAATATACTGATCATGCAGGATACAGGCTCGACTGAACAATATATATGTATATATATACAACTGAACAATATATATTACATATAAACTGAGCAGGAAGTAGATATGCTGAAATATAACTGAAAGCTGAACTGGATGCAATGACCAACTATAAATCATGTAACTGTAACATGCTGAATTGTATAACTGAAAAACTGGATACATGGTCAATGCAATACTGAATACAAACTGTGGGAGCTACTGTTAACCGACATACCATAAGTTGAGCTAACTATGGGGCCAATCCTGTAAGCCTGACTTGAAGGGCGTTATACCTTGCCAGGGTACAAACTAAACTGATGTGGATCCACTAAATTGATATCCATAAGGGGCAAGGATGTACAGCCCAATCTGATAGCTGACTCCTCTGAACCTATGGTGGCGCCGTAGTTCTGGGACTTGGGGACTGCTGCTAAAGGTCATAGCCTAAATTGACAGCTAAGCCTTCATCCCCTAGTTCACTCGGTACTAAGTGTACTCCCATTGAATACATAGGCAATGAATGCAAACTGAATTACTGGATAGCTCAAACACTGATAATTTACTAAGAGTGCAATATATTGATACTGAAATAGATAGCATTCATATTCTAAACCTAATTGACTGCATAATCTGGGAATGCAACATAAATGTACTGAAGATTATGGCATTCAAATTTGGAGTGACTAATTATCTGGATGGTTTGTCCAGCAAGTATAATTTATGGAATGCTGGAAATTATCACAAGCTAGGGTTCTGTATTCTAAGCATGAACTGTACTAATCCTTCCAAGAAACATGCACTAAACCTCACATAGATCATAACATCTGAGTAACAAGGAAAACTCTAAGGTTTACAAACCCTAGGTCTAATCAAGCATTAGGAAACTGAAGGAACTAACTGAATTCTAAGGACCTAATGGGTGAAAGAAACCCACTAGTGAAATCCCACATACTTGGATGAAGATTCTATGGTTGAACCTTTGGATTCTGAGAGAAACTTGGAAGAGAACCCTCTTTGCCTTGTTCTTGAGAGAGAGTGCTCTATTTCTTGAGAGATTGCTAAGCACAGACAATTTAGTTCAAAAACTAGAATATGATTTCGCAAAAGTTGTGTGATGACCCTTCCGGTCATCTTCATGTTTACGCATTCATTGTAATATTAGAGCTTTCTTGTAGTGGCCCCAAGTCGTTTATGGCTTGCTGGGATCAGTAATTCGGTGCCCTAGTCATTCATTTGATCATTTTGGTCATTTACCTATTTTAGAGCTTTAACTTAGAATATCGTTGACTTTAGTCAATATTCTTGGCTAACATGCTCAGAATTAAATTCTGATAGTTCCGTTAGCTCCGTAGCATTGAGTTTGGTCTAGTTAGACCTGCAGTTGAGGCCTGAGAACTTCTGGTATGAGTTTTGTGTTTGTTTTTCTGTTTTCAGGCCATTTGGAGTTGAAAGTGTAACTTTGGGTAGCTTTCGATGATCAGTGCTTCAAATTTGAAATCGGATGCTTCTATCAGCTCCGGAATATTGAGTTTAGGTTAGGTAGATGGTTGTTTCCGGTTCCAGGTGAGCCGGGCTCATTTTGAGTGTTTGGTTATGTGTCAGTTAGTGTTGACTTGGGTCAACATTTCTCTGAAACGACCTTGTATGGAAGTTTCATCGATTCCATAGAGTCCGGCGCATCGTTTCCACTCTGTTTGTAGTATTGGTTTTTGAATATCGTTTTCTGATTGTGCCCCAAATACCCCGTCAAATTTTAGAAAGTTGTAGACTTTTGTTGTTGCAGGTGCAGGCCTCAGGCCTTAATCGCGATCGTGATGAAGTCCCTTCTCCTTTGTTCATCGCGACCCCATGGCTAGCCTCCACGATCGCGATGGTCAGCGTGGCCCTCGCGACTGTGAGGGTTCCCCTGCCAGTATAAAACTTTTACATTTCGTATTTCCAGCTATTCCCTCTCAATTTTTCCAACTCCAACTCGCCCAAACCCTCTCTAAGATGCTCAAACCAGTACTCACTTGAAGAATTCTCGTACCCTCGATAAATTCGTGTTTCGTTGGTGTTTTGGTAAGTTTTCCCTCTTCTCCTTAGTTATCTTCTCCAATTATCTAAATCTCCATTGTTGAAAATTCTTGAAGCTTGGCTTTACTTGTAGATTCTGCCTCTTTTATGAATGCATGTTCGTGGGCTTGTTCAATTCACGCTCTTGGCATAATTCTCTAGTTGTGGTATGAGCTTCTTGTTACAAATCCGGTTTTCGTATTCTTAAATTTCCATTTTTGGTTTCTTGACTTTAGGGGCTGTTTTAGCTTGAATTTCTCGCCCAATTTCCTTACTTTTCCGGGCATGTACTCCCTTGGTCATTGTGATCATAATGTGCGCTTTCTTTTTCGGTATCGGGTTGCAGGCCCGTCGATGACCTGAATGTCGACCCAGCTACATTTGCAGCATTATGGGTATCGTTAGGCTCATTTTAATGTTTTATTCATGTTCTTGATAGTTTGATCATCATTCGGGATTTCTCAGAGCGATTTGGGTTCGTATTTCGTTGTCCTAGCAGCTTATCATCGGACGATAGGTAGGTTATGGTCTAAACTTCCTAAACTTAGTATATATCGGATAAAATTAAACTAGCTTGCATCCTTGGGTTGAGTTGTTAGGTTGGTACCACATACCTTGACCGCTTTCTATGCTTTGCCTTGTTTATTTCCTCCGTTATGTGTAGTATTCTCCACAGTTGATATTATCATCCTTATGGTCCTGTGTGGCCTTGCTTTGACTCTGGACCATAGATGGTGGGTTATTTGGGGGTGCTCGTGATTCCCAGGCATCGTTATCGTGATATTATACTGGCTATCTGTGTTGTAGAGTGATTGGAGCCTGTGAAGGGCCGATAGGTTGATTGTGAGCTGTTGGGTGGCTATTTATGTTTAATCATATCATTTACATGTATATAAAGAGGTTTTTTATCCAAACTTTACTATGGTTTTGGCTTTGGGCCTACTGGAATTTTTTCTAAACTTTGCATGGCCCTGGGGGACAACTTTTGATAGAAATGGATTGGAAATGGTTTGACTTATCATATGGATCTTCTTGGGGTAAAAGAAAGTTACTTTATAATTTCTATCACCAGTTTTACTATTAATGCTAGACTCGGCAGGGCCAGGGTGCTAGTTGAGTTTTCTTACTGAATTTGGATGATTTTAGCCTCGGTCAGACCAAGCACCTGAGATGACTTTCTACGGCTTAGACTCGGTTACGCCCGGGCACCCTTGAAGGGGTTTTTGAGACATTTTCCCACTACTTTAGTCCTGGACAGGGTCTGGGCATGCATATTCGATACTAGGTCTCTATCTTGAACCCGGACTTACTTTCGAATGACACTTTTTGATACTGAATTTTAGTATGGGGTCTTGGACCTCCATGGACCATGCCATTTTGGACCTGGGGCATAGCGCTGCATGTGTCGGAGGGAAGGTATACGGCGGAGTAGAGGTATATGGGAAGTTTCCTTTCATGGAACCTACCTGCTGGGCCCGATCGGCACCGGAGGGGGTACATACAAAGTTACCATTTCACCTTGAGATCTTCATGCATCATACCTCCACCCTTGTTTGCTTTTTGGTGAGTGTACGCTCCGGTTGTATGGGCGGCCAGAGGGTTTGTTTTCACTTGTTTGCATTCCTCGATTGTATGGGTGGTTGGGGGACTGTAGGTAGACTCTTGTTACTTCATCGCTGTGTTATCCCCTGTTACGGTTATACTTATAAGATTATATATGGCTAAGTTTCTACTTGTTGGATTTGAGATTGGTATGATTAGTTGGGTTATTGATTCCAATTTCCGAGCATGCCTATCTTTACTCTCCTCTTCTTTCGCTTGTACTTAAGGTTACCGGTATACCGTCCACTTCTAAAATTTATTATGTATATATTGTTATTGCAAGGATCCCAGGTGCGTCATTTCTTACTTTCACCTGTGCCTGTTGTGTATATATTCTACCTGCTAGCCTTGTATGTGTTCTGTTGTCTTACCTCTTGGCTAGATCCTGTGTACTTTTCATTGATTTCTGTGACTACTTGCTTCTATTCTTTCTGTAACTAAGTTTTTATCTTATATGTGCCCTGTCGGCCTATGATACCTACTAGGTGCCTTATGCTTCGCATTTGGTGCTCATACTACACTCTGCATCTGTTGGTGCAGATCCTAGTGTGAGCCATCGCCGCTAGCTCGTGGGAGACTCGTGCTTGGAGATTTTGAACTATCCCGGACTGAGGGTGAGTTCTTGGAGATCAGAGCTTGACTTTAGTTGTATTTTGTATATATTGTACTCTCGTAGTTCGTAACATGATGTATATGTTATTTTAGACCCTTGTACTTCTTATTTAGATCTGGCTCTTATACACTATGATACCAGGTTTTGGGTTTGGTTTAGCTTCCGCATTGTATATATATTACTCCTGTTATCTATTTTATTTATCTTGTTCTCTTGTTTCCACTTTTTAAGTTGTTCTTTCATTTAAGTTGATAGAATGTGGCCCATTACTAACCGTTCTGGGCTACGGGGATTGGTTCACCTACTGGGGGTTGTAGGTTCCATCATGATTGAGAAATCGGGTCGTGATAGCTTGGTATCAGAGCTCTAGGTTCACCTGTGTCATCGGTATAGGAGCCAATATCTAGTAGAATCCTGCAGATCGGGGCGTAAATGTGTATACTGAATCTTCGAGAGGCTATAGTGACATCTTAGGAAATTTGGACTTTTTCTGTTTCTATCTCGTGCGTAGTACCCTTGAAAATTTCTGGAAATCTCACTTATTCTGGTTCACTCTTCCGCAGATGGTTCGTACGAGATCTTTAGCTTTTTACGGAGGAGAGCCTCTTGCCCCTGCACCTCCGACTCCAGCTAGGGGTCGAGGTGGTCGCAAGGGTAGAGGTAGGGGTCGAGGTTGTCCCAGAGCAGCGGCACCTGCTAGAGCTGCTAGAGTTGAGATATTTTCCGAGTTTGACTATGAGCTAGAGTTCGCTCCAGAGTAGCAGCATGTGGGCCTGGGGATAGCCCAGGTACCACCAGCTCCAGTGCCTGTTCTAGCTCCAGTTTTTGTGCCAGCTTCAGCCCCAGCTCAGTCCTCAGATATTAGGGGTTTACTTGTTCAGCTTCTGGGTATGATTGGGGAGAGACCTTCTAAGGTAGCACCTACACCCGCTCAAGGGGCAGCCCTGGGTGTCCAGAGTTCAAGAGCGCAGCCTGCTACTGCGGCTCCCCGTGCTGAGGTTATTCTAGTTCCAGCGGTTGCACAGCCTTTTGCTCCTCGCCCAGCTATGACAGATGGGGATCAGAAGGCCTTGAGCATATTTCTGAGATTGGCACCACCGATATTCGTTGGTACATCAGGACAGGACCCACATGACTTCGTTACTACCTGTGAGGAGATGTTACACCATCTGGGATTGCTAGAGACTCACAGGGTTGGCTATACTACTTATCAGCTGGAGGGTCTAGCGAAATTATGGTGGAGGTCACAGGTTGCTTGCAGACCTTCTATATCACCTCCTTTGACTTGGTCCGAGTTCTATGAGGCCATTATGGCCAAGTTATTGCCACAAAGCGACAGGGAGTGTTAGAGGGAGGAGTTCAATAGACTTTCTCAGGATTCCATGACTGTCTCAGAGTACGAGACCTGTTTTCATCAGCTTGCTCCATTTGGGGCCATGATTATGCCTATTGCGGATAACAGGGTCCGTAGATTTGTTTAGGGGCTACGGATAGAGTTTAGAGAGCCTGCAGAGATATTGGTTGCTAGTGGTTGGTCTTTCCAAGCTATTGCGGACTATGCCCGTACTGTAAAGGATTTGTGTCGTCATGACACCGGGGCCAGAGATAAGAGGCCTCGACATCAAGGTGGCTACAGTGGTTCCCGACATAGTGGTAGAGGTTCAGGCCAGTAGGGTCGGGGTTATCAGCCACAGCAGCACCAGGGTCAGTCCAACCAACCGGTTCAGGCTTCACTTCAGACTTTTGGTAGTACCCAGTGTGAGCAGGGTCAGAGAAGCCATCAGGGCTACAGCGGTCAGTTTTCAAGGGGTACAGCTTCTAGGGCATCAGGTCGTGGCGGCCATACGGGTTCTGTTGGTTCATCCCGACCGAGTTGGGCGTCAGGGGCTTGTTTCACCTATGGTATTATTGGTCATTTTGCTAGAGATTACCCCCAGCAGAGCACGGTTTAGCCAGCCGCTCTACTAGCTTAGCCTATTCGCTCAGTTCAGCCATCGGCTCGAGGAGGTGGAGGTCAGGGTAGAGGTGGTGCTCCATGTGGAAGAGAAGGCGGTAGGGATGGCGGTCAGGAAGGTGGAGGTCGTCGTCAGTTCTATTGGTCCCTGGTAGACCGAAGGCAGAGGCCTCGGATATTGTGATTACAGGTACGATTTTTGTGTGCCATCATTCTGCTACAGCTTTATTTGTTCCTGGATCCACTTGTTCATATGTATCTGCCTACTTTCTGCCTTGTTTGGGGTTGGCTAGTGAACCATTATTTGTTCCTATTTCTGTTTTGACCCCATTAGGAGATTCTTTACTAGTGGATCGAATTGTGAGATCTTACATGATATTTGTTGGTGATTTGGAGACTTGGGCTGATTTGATGATACTTGATATGCTAGATTTTGATGTGATACTGGGCATGGACTGGTTATCCCCTCACTGTGCAATTTTGGATTGTTATGCCAAGACCGTTACCATAGCCGTGCCTGGTGTATCCCCAGTTGTGTGGTAGGGTTCTGTCAGTTGCGCACCGTCTGGGATCATCTCTTGTCTTCGAGCTAGGTAGTTGATTTCCCGTGGGTGTTTTGCTTATCTAGCATATGTCCGAGATGCTAGTGCTGACCCTTCGTCTCCTGAGTCTGTTCCTATGGTTAGACACTTCCTAGATGTATTTACTACCGACCTGCCAGGCCTTCCACATGAGAGATATGTTGATTTTGCCATTGAGTTACAGCCGGGCACCAGGCCTATTTCTATTCCTCCCTACCGTATTGCTCCTGCTGAGTTGAGATAGCTTAAGGAGCAGATCTAGGATTTGTTAGCTAAGGGGTTCATTAGTCCGAGTGTGTCTCCTTGGGGTGCTCCTGTCCTCTTCGTGAAGAAAAATGATGGGTTGATACGGATGTGTATTGACTATCGACAGTTGAATAAGGTGACAGTGAAGAATAGGTATCTGATGCTGAGGATTGATGACTTGTTTGATCAGCTTCAGGATTCCGCCGTGTTTTCCAAGATTGATTTGAGGTTCGGCTACCATCAGTTGAGGATTAGGGTGAAGGACATCCCTAAGACAGCATTCAGGACACGTTATGGCCACTATGAGTTCCTGGTGATGTCTTTTGGGTTGACTAATGCTCCCGCATCCTTTATCGATTTGATGCATAGGGTGCTTAGCCCGTACTTGGATTTGTTCGTGATAGTCTTCATTGATGATATTCTGATATACTTGAGGAGTTGGGATGAGCATGAGCAGCACTTGAGGACTGTACTTCAAACTTTGAAAGATCGTCAAATTTATGCCAAGTTCTCAAAGTGTGAGTTTTGGCTTGAGTCAGTTGCATTCCTAGGACACGTGGTGTCTAAGGATGGGATTAGGGTTGATCCGGGTAAGATTTTTGCGGTTCGTGATTGGCCTAGACCTACTACTCCTACCGAGGTTCGCAGCTTTGTTGGTTTAGCCAGGTACTACAGACGGTTCATTGAGGGATTTTCTTCCATAGCAGCACCCTTGACTATGCTGACTAGGAAGGATGTTCCATTTCAGTGGTCGGACCAGTGCGAGGATAGCTTTCAGAGGCTTAAGGCCTTATTGATTTCATCTCCAGTTTTGACTTTGCTGGTTGAGGGTCAGAGTTTCTCCAAGTATTGTGATGCTTCAGGGGTCGTTCTTGGTTGTGTGTTGATACAGCAGGATCAATTGATAGCATATGCGTCGAGATAGTTGAAGGTTCACGAGCACAACTACCCCACTCATGACTTAGAGTTGGAGGCGGTAGTCTTCGCGCTAAAGATCTGGAGGCACTACTTATATGGAGTTCACTGTGAGATATTCACCGATCACCGCAGTCTTCAGTACATTATGAATCAGCGGGAGCTGAACTTGAGGCAGAGGAGATGGATTGAGCTACTGAAGGACTACGATTTCACTATACTATACCATTCAGGCAAGGCAAACGTGGTAGCAGATGCCTTGAGTCGGAAGGCGGTGAGTATGGACAGCCTAGCTTCACTTTCAGTTTCTGAGCGACCGTTGGCCTTGGATATCCAATCCTTGGCTGACCGATTAGTTAGGCTTGACTTGTCGGATCCTAGCAGAGTTCTTGCCAGTGTTGAGGTCTGTTCTACTCTAGTTGATCAGATCAGAGCTGACAGTTTGAGGATCAGAGTTTGTGTGACCTTCGTGATCAGGTAGTTCGAGGTGAGGCCAGCCAGGCTACTTTGGGTTCTGATGGTATTCTGAGGTTTGGTGGTCGACTTTGGGTTCTGAGGGTTGGAGATTTGATTCAGCTGATACTTCGTGAGGTGCATTATTCTAGATACTCCATTCATCCTAGCGCGATGAAGATGTATAGAGATTTTAGACAGCTCTACTAGTGGAGTGGTCTGAAGCAAAACATAGCAGAGTTCGTATCTCGGTGCTTGAACTGTCAGCAGGTGAAGTTCGAGCATATGAGACTGGGATGTTTGATGCAGTTACTTTCCATTCCTAAGTGGAAGTGGGAAGGTATTACTATGGATTTCTTTGTTGGGTTGCCTCCTACTTCTTGGGGTTTTGATTCTATTTGGGTGATTGTGGATCGGCTGACTAAGTCAGCCCACTTCTTGCCGGTTCAGACTTCCTACGGTGCTGAGAGGTTAGCTCAGATTTACATTTATGAGGTTGTTCAGTTGCATGGGGTCCCAGCTTCTATCCTTTCAGACTGCGGCGCTGAGTTCACATCTCAGTTCTGGAGAGCTATACAGAGGGATTTGGGTACAGAGGTTCAGCTTAGTACTGCTTTCCACCCTCAGACAGATGGCCAGTCCGAGAGGACTATTCAGGTCCTGGAGGACATGCTTCGGGCTTGTGTACTTGACTTTGGAGGTTCATGGGATCAAATTGTACCCTTGGATGAGTTTACTTATAATAATAGATTTCATTCGAGCATCGGCATGGCACCTTTCGAGGCCTTGTATGGTAGGTGTTGCAGATCGCCAATTGGTTGGTTTGATGGTTTAGAGTCCAGGCCACAGAGTACAGATTTTCTTAGAAATTCCTTTGGATCGAATCTGTTTGATTCAGGACAGACTTAGAGCAGCCTAGAGTAGACAGAAGAGCTACGCTGATCGTAGACTTTGTGCCTTGGAGTTCAGTGTTAGTGACTTGGTTTTCCTTCGAGTATCGCCCGTGAAGGGCGTGATGAGATTTGGTCGGCGGGGCAAGCTTATCCCCAGGTTTATTGGGCCTTTTGAGATTCTACAGAGGGTTGGTAGTGTTGCCTACATGTTAGCTCTACCTCCGATGTTTTCAGCTGTTCACCCAGTTTTTTATGTCTCGATGTTGCGCTGGTATGTGCCACATGAGACTCATGTGTTGCATTAGCATTTGGTTCAGTTGGATGAGAGTTTATCTTTTGTTGAGGAGCCGATAGCTGTTTTGGCCAGAGATATCAGGAGATTGAGATCTAGGGAGATTCCAGTTGTGAAAGTACAGTGGAGACATCGTCCGTTCGAAGAGGCTACTTGGGAGACCGAGAGTGAGTTGCGAGCTCAGTACCCGCTGTTGTTCAAGCCTTCAGGTACTCTCTTCTTCTTGACTTTCGAGGATGAAAGTCTTTTTAGTAGTGGATGTTGTGATGACCCTTTCGGTCATCTTTGCGTTTACACATTCATTGTACTGTTAGAGCTTTTCTGTAGTGGTCCCAAGTCATTTATGGCTTATTGGGACCGGTAATTTGGTGCTCTGGTAGTTCGTTTGGTCATTTTGGTTGTTTGCCTGTTTTAGAGCTTTAACTTAGAATATCATTGACTTTAGTCAACATTCTTAGCTAACGTGCTCAGAATTGAATTTTGACAGTTCTGTTAGCTCCGTAGCATTGAGTTTGGTGTGGTTGGACCTTCAATTGAGGCCTGAGAACTTTCGGTGTGTGTTTTGTGTTGTTTTCTCTGTTTTCAGGCCATTTGGAGTTGAAAGTGTAACTTTGGGTAGCTTTCGATGATCGGTGCATCAGATTCGAAATCCGATGCTTCCATCAGCTCTGGAACATTGAGTTTGGGTTAGGTAGATGGTTGGTTCGGGTTTCGGGTGTGTCGGGCTCATTTCGGGTGTTTGGTTGCGTGTTGGTTAGTGTTGACTTGGGTCAATATTTCACCAAAACGACCTCGTATGGAAGTTTCATCGATTCCATTGAGTCCGGAGCATCGTTTCCACTCTGTTTACAGTATTGGTTTTTGAATATCAGTTTCCGATTGTGCTCGGAATGCCCAGTCGAGTTTTGGAAAGTTGCAGACTTTTGCTGTTGTAGGTGTAGGACTCAGGCCTTAATCGCGATCGCGAGCCTCGTCCCTCGCGACCGCGATGAAGCACCTGGACTCCTGTTCTTTGCGATCGCGTGATCACTTGTCGCGATCGCGATGAAGTCCTTTCCCCATTGTTCATCGCGACCGCATGGCTAGCCTCCACGATCGCGATGGTCTAGCCAGCGTTGTCTCCGCGACCGCGAGGGATTCCATCTCGATCGCGATGAAGGACCCCTGGCAGTATAAAACTTTTTCATTTCGTATTTCCAGCCATTCTCTCTCAATTTTTCCAACTCCAACTCGCCCAAACCCTCTCTAAGCTGCTCAAACCAGTACTCACTTGAAGAATTCCCATACCCTCGATAAATTCGTGTTCCGTTGGTGTTTTGATATATTTTCCCTCTTCTCCTTAGTTGTCTTCTCCAATTATCTAAATCTCCATTGTTGAAAATTCTTGAAGCTTGGATTTACTTGTAGATTCTGCCCCTTTTGTGATTGCATGTTCGTGGGCTTGTTCAATTCACGTTCTTGGCATAATTCTCTAGTTGTGGTATGAGCTTCTTGTTATAATTCCGGTTTTCTTATTCCTAAATTTCCATTTTTGGTTTCTTGACTTTAGAGGCTGTTTTAGCTCGAATTTCTCGCCCAATTTCCTTACTTTTCCGGGCATGTACTCCCTTGGTCATTGTGATCATAATGTGCGCTTTCATTTTTTATATTGGGTTGCGGGCCCCGCGAGCCCGCTTGTGACCCAAATGTCGACCCGGCTACAATTGCAGCATTATGGGTATCGTTAGGCTCATTTTAATTTTTTATTCATGTTCTTGATAGTTTGATCATCATTCGGGATTTCTCGGAGCGATTTGGGCTTGGATTTCGTTGTCCTAGCAGCTTATCGTCGAACTACAGGTAGGTTACGGTCTAAACTCCCTAGACTTAGCATATATCGGATAAAATTGTACTAGCTGGCATCCTTGGGTTGGGTTGTTAGGTTGGTACCACAGACCTTGACCGCTTTCCATGCTTTGCCTCGTTTATTTCCTCCATTGTGTGTAGTATTCTTCGTAGTTGATATTATCACCCTTATGGTTCTGTATTGCCTTGCTTTGACTCTAAACCATAGATTGTGGGTTATTCGGGGGTGCCCGTGAGTTTCGAGCATCGTTATCATGATATTATGCTTGCTATCTGTGTTGTAGAGCGATTGGAGCATGTGCAGGGCCGATAGGTTGATTGTGAGCTGATGGGCGGCTATTTGTGTTTAATCATATTATTTACATGCATATAAAGAGGTTTTATCCACGCTTTACTACAGTTTTGGCTTCGGGCATATTGGAACTGATTTTCTAAACTTTGCATGGCCCTGGAGGCCCGTTTTCGACGAAAATGGATTGGGAATGGTTTGACTTATCATGTGGATCTTCTTGGGGTAAAAGAAAGTTACATTATGATTTATATCACCAATTTTACTATTAAAGCTAGACTCGGCAGGGCCGGGGTGCTAGTTGAGTTTTCTTACTGAATTGGGATGATTTTAGCCTCGGTCGGACCGAGCCCCTGAGATGACTTTCTACTGTTTAGACTCGGTTACGCCCGGGCACCCTTGGAGGAGTTTTTGAGACATTTTCCCACTACCTTAGTCCTGGACAGGGTCTGGGCATGCTTATTCGAGATTGGGTCTTTATCTTGAACCTGGACTTGCTTCCAGATGTCATGTTTCGATACTGAGTTTTAGTATGGGTTCCGGGACCTCCATGGACCTTGCCGTTCCGGACCTGGGGCCTAGGGCTGCGTGTGCCGGAGAGAGGGTATACGGCGGAGTAGAGGTATACGGGCAGTGTCCTTCCATAGAACCTACATGTTGGACCCGATCGGCACCGGAGGGGTACATACAAAGTTACCATTTCACCCTGAGATCTTCATGCATCATATCATTCATTGTTTGAGGCTCCACCGTTGTTTGCTGTTTGTTGAGTGTACGCTCCGGTTGTATGGGCGGCCGGAGGATTTGTTTTCACTTGTTTGCGTTCCTCGGTTGTATGGGCGGCCGGGGGACTGTAGGTAGACTCTTGTTACTTTATCGCGGTGTTATCCCCTGTTACGGTTATACTTATAAGATTATATACGGCTAAGTTGTTACTTGTTGGATTGAGATTGGTATGATTAGTTGGGTTATTGATTCATGTTTCCGAGCATGCCTATCTTTACTTTCCTCTTCCTTCCCTTGTACTTGAGGTTACCGGTATATCGTCCACTTCTAAAATTTATTATGTATATACTGTTATTGCAAGGATCCCAGGTGCATCATTACTTACTTTCACCTGTGCCTGTTGTGTATATATTCTACTTGCTAGCCTTGTATGTGTTCTGTTGTCTTCCCTCTGGGCTAGATCTTGTGTACTTTTCGTTAATTTTTTTGACTACTTGCTTCTATTCTGTCTGTTACTACGCTTTTATCTTATATGTGCCCAGTCGGCCTATGATACCTACTGGGTGTCTTATGCTTCGCATTTGGTGCTCATATTACACTCTGTATCTTCTGGTGCAGATCCTAGTGTGAGCCATCACCGCTAGCTCGTGGGAGACTCATGCTTGGAGATTTTGGACTGTCCCGGACTGAGGGTGAGCTCTTGGCGATCAGAGCTGGACTTTAGTTGTATTTTGTATATATTGTACTCTCGTAGTTCGGAGACATGATGTATATGTTATTTTGGACTCTTGTACTCTTTATGTAGATCCGACTCTTATACGCTATGATACCAGGTTTTGGGTTTGGTTTAGCTTCCAAATTGTATATATATTACTCCTATTATCTATTTTTTTCATCTTATTCCCTTGCTTCCGCTTATTAAGTTGTTCTTCTGTTTAAGTTGATAGAATGTGGCCCATTACTAACTGTTCCGGGCTACGGGGATTGGTTCGCCTACTGGGGGGTTGTAGGTGCCATCATGACCGAGAAATCGGGTCGAGACAAGTTGAGTCTCCCAATATCACCCAAACAAGGAAAAAGAACAATCACGGAAAATCTCTTTTGGGTCTTAAGAAAGAGTGATGAAAAAGATACCCATTAATAAGATTTCCTAAAAAATCAGTTCACCATGAGACTATAAACATGCAGTAAGCAAATTCATTGTTTGATCACCAAAACTCGGTACCTTTTGCGCAATACAATACCAATAATGTCACAATTCTGATATTACATCTATCAGGTGAAAAAAGATGGGGTAGGGGTAGGAGTGGGGCAGGGTAAAAACAAACACTTTCAAATGTTTTCACCACATCCTTGGCAGTAGGCAGTCAGTTTTCTAGCTTAAAACTACCATTACCAGTCAATCCACCATGTGATTCAAAAGAATGTTACAATCTGGTCCAAGCTCTATGTTCCCCTTGATGACTTTTAAAAAAAAAAAAAAAAACAGCTATGCTTAGAAGCTGCAGTTCAATAAATCTCATTGCACAATTATCTGAAGATACAGTGGCTTGACGTGGAACCTTATACGACATCATAACACCATGTAAGCACCACAACATCACGGCTTAGTGTCTATTTTGTTAGTGGAAATTTATACACTGACAACACCAGACATCCATGGAACAACAACTGGTGCATTTGGGTGTGCATTTCTGAATGACTCAGAATACCGGTCCTTAAAAGTTGATTTAGGTTTCTCTGCCTGCATTTGCAAATAAAGGGAAGATGGGATGAGGGACAGCTTTAGTCTGCTAAAGATCATTCTTAAAGTATCAGGTACAAGGAAAGAAACCATGATAGTTAGTGAACTTTGTGAATGGCACTGAGAACTAACATATTTCAGCCAGCACTCCTGATTTTTGTGTTGATAAATATCTGGAGAATAGCATCCAATCTCAGATGGGCAATAAACCCATATGTTGCATTTCTTGTCATTAGGTCCAGCATGCTTAGCTTGATTCAAACAGGCCATGCAACACTCAAATGCAGATTCTTTAGGGTGGGTAAGGCCCCATCTGACTGCATCTCCGCCGTAATCGGTATGAAGTTCAACATTACATTCAGGAGGAAGTCGCCTGCCAGCTATGATTTCATTGTCTGGAGAACATAAGTAATGGTTTAGAATTTAAAAAACAAACTATTCCCCAGCTTTTGTTTTGACAAAGGAGCAAGTTAGTGAGCAAAAGTAGTTCATGTTACAGTGCTTATGCACAAATTAAGCACAGATACTATCTATCCGCAATATTTTACCTTTGTGCTTTCTTCTGTGCAGAAAACAACTACACTTCCCTCGGGAAATCAAGATAGAGAATAAAGTGAATTATTCAGAATCAAAACAATACACTCAAATGATTTTGACTGAAAAATGAAGTATGTCATTACCAAATTCTTCTTCACCCTCAGGCTTGTCATGATGTTCCTTATTAATTATTGCAACAGGCATCCAAAGACCAATTTCTTCTGACAGCTCAACCCAGTCAACATCCAAAGCTTGTGCAAGTACACCTGCAATCAAGTTCCGTAAAAAATATTAAATGAACTTGTCGTAGTACAGATGGATTATGGACTAGGAAGAAGAAACCCCGGTTAACATCAATGTAAAGCTGATATAGAAAGCATGAAAAAACCAAAGTCATGAATAAAGAAGACAAAACAAAGTCAGAAGTAAAAGACATACTAGCTTCCTCGGGAGCAATAGTTGAATTTGATGTCTTCCTATTAACAAGCTCCCTGGCTATTTTTAATTTCTTGCGGCGCCAACTTTCAACTGCATCTGTTCATCAGAAACACCATCAACAATGATAACCAGGAAGAAGTAAAAGAAACAACATAAAGAATACTACATAACTATAGGATATTGATGCTCAAAATTGACACATTATTCACATGGCAGTAGAACTGACAAAGAATGTAGTAATAAAAGTTTACAAATTATACCTACTTCATTCTTTGCATAGACATCTATCCATCAAGTATTTGTCTTGAATAATTTGCACTTAAGTAGAATATCTATTTTTGTTGCCCAAGAAGACATTAGACCAATATGGAATGCAACAACAACATACCCAGTGTAGTCCCACAAAGTGGGGTCTGGGGAGGGTAGAGTGTATGCAGTCCATACCACTACCTCAGAGGCGAGGTAAACCAATATGGAATGATATCCTCATAAAAGCAATCATGCTAACATGTTCGGAAGTATGAAGTAAACATCTTTCATGGCATACTTTTGAACTCAGTTTATCAACTCAAGATTGATAAACATGCAGGTCATCCAGTGTCTCCAATGAAAGGGAAACCACAAAGAGGGGGTGGGAGATCATTTTCATTAGATTCTTGCAATTGGAGGTGATTGCTGAAAATAGCTAATGATGCAGAAATATGAAAAACAACTGCAGGTTTGCATTTCCCAAAAAACTTCTACCCTTAAACAAAAGTCTAAAAATCAAAAGAACTTCTCTTTACCGTGATTTTCTTGAACAAATATTTACCAATTTCCTAATCATAATTTTTTTGTGCAATATTATTTTGGGATAATTTCAAAGACCTCCCTCCAAATTTCGTTTCATCACACTAACCTCCCTTGTGGTTTACAATATTACACTTACCTCCCTTTTTCGGATTTATTTGTAACAAATATTTTAATCTATCTATCAGTTATGTAAAAAAAAAAAAAAAAAAAACAATGTGACTAGTTTACCCTCTTTCTAATATTAAATTCTTTTAACTAATTAATTTTATAAAGAACTTCTTTATCAAATCCTTTAAGAACAAAAAACCTAAATCTCGTGCTCCTAATCTCCATATTGATTTGTACTATGAATAAGAAAAAATTAACAGAAGATACAGAATTAGATCAACTGACGCTTTTTCGATTCTCTCATGATATTAGCTATGGCAGTGTATAATGTATTCTAGTGATTCAAATTGCTCCTAAGCTTGATTACTTTCACAGTGCTGATGTTTTCATTCTCACTTTTGTTGCTCCTATTTGTTGGAGTTGTATTTACAGATGCAAAGAAGATGAACATTTGATTTGAAAATCTCGAAGTTCAGAAACAGTATAGGTTTCTTTGGAATTTGGTTTTCTAGAGGAACAGATGAAACGCTCCTCTAATATACACAAAATTAATTAATTGCAAGAGTTTAATAGTACGAGAAAATGGTAAAATAATCAGATTGTAATATTTACATTAATAATAAATAGATTAAATAATTGTTACAAAAAGTCAAAACAAGGGAAGCAAACATAATATCGTAAACCACAAGAGTGGTTAGAGTTACAAAGAGAAACTGAGGGGAGGTCTCTAAAATTATTTTTATACTAGTGAGGAAAAGCCCGTGCACAATATTTGTTTATAAATTTATTTTTTTAAGAAGTGCTGGTTAAATGATTTTGAATTTTGAATCCAAAATAAGTTTTATGTATGTGTGGTGGTAAATCATCTCATTAAGTGCAAAATGAATACCTGCTAAACATTATTTATATTCTCGTTTTGATGGGGTTGCACCAGGGGTCAACCTTTAGCCCATTTTTATTTGCCTTAGCGATGGATGTTTTTACGCGACAAATTCAAGGTGAGGTGCCATTGTGTATGTTGTTTGCGGATGACGTAGTTTTGATTGATGAGACTCGGGAAGGGGTGAATGCTAAGTTGGAGGTATGGAGACAGACCCCGGAGTCTAAAGGGTTTAGGTTGAGCAGGACCAAGACGGAATATTTGGAGTGTAAGTTCACTGAGGTGAAGCATGAGGCTGACGTGGTAGTGAGGCTTGATACTCAGGCCATTCAAAAGAGAGGTAGTTTCAAATATCTTGTCTGTTATCCAAAGGTAATGGAGAGATTGACGAGGATGTCACCCACCGTGTTGGTGCAGGGTGGATGAAATGGAGGCTAGCATCAGGAGTCTTGTGTGATAAGAAGGTGCCTCTTAAACATAAAGGCAAGATCTACAGAGTGGCGGATAGACCAGCGATGCTGTATGGGGTGAAGTGTTGGCCGGTCAAGAACTCTCACATCCAAAAGATGAAGGTGGCGAAAATGAGGATGTTGCGATGGATGTATTGGTTTACTAGGAGAGATACGATTAGAAATGAGGTTATACGAGACATGGTAGGAGTGACTTTGGTGGAAGACAAGATGCAGGAAGGGAGATTGAGATGGTTCGGGCATATGATAAGGAGGCGCACGGACGCCCCAGTGTGGAGGTGTGAGAGGTTGACTATGAACGGATTCAGGAGAGGTAGAGGTAGATCAAAGAAATATTGGAGGGAGGTAATTAGACAGCACATGGAGCAGTTATACCTTACCGAGGACATGACCCTAGATAGAAAGGTGTGGAAGATGCTTATTAACGTAGAGGGATAGTGGAAGGGAGTGCGTCCATGCTAGTAGGTAGGAGTGCTTTGTTTTGTTGTATGTACTAGTAGTCATAGCGTTTCACTTGTAGTTTCTTGTTCTTGGAGTTTTGGTGATGTTTGTTGTTTCGTGTAGATCGATTGTAGTATTACTTTATGGTAGCTTGTTTTTGTTACTATCTGTTGGTTTTGTTACTAACTATTGTTTCGTGCTCTTTTATTATGTCTTTTCTAGCCTGTTTTTTTCCTGAGCCGGGTGTTATCGAAAACTGCCTCTCAATCTCACCTCTGAGGTAGTGGTACGGACTGCGTACACTCTACCCTCTCCGGACTCCACTTTGTGGGAATACACTGGGTATGTTGTTGTTGTTGTATTGGTAAATTTTAAGTGGTATTGCGTAAATGATTTTAAATTTTTTACCTAAAATAAGTTGTATATATTTGTGTGATAGTAAATCATCTCATTAAGTATAAAATGAAAACCTGATAAATATTATGAACATTGGTAAATGTTAAGTGGTCCTTTGGAGGTGCTTGGAGGCTCGAGGTGTACCCGTGGCGTACACCAGATCAATTAAGGACATGTATGAGGGGGCCAAGACTCGCGTTAGAACTGTGGGAGGAGATTCGGAGCACTTTCCCGTGTTAATGGGGTTGCACCAGGGATCGACCCTTAGCCCTTTTCTATTTGCCTTGGTAATGGATGTATTGACGCGGCAAATACAAGGTGAGGTGCCATGGTGCATGTTATTTGCGGATGATGTAGTTTTGGTTGACGAGACTCGCGGAGGAGTTAATGCTAAGTTGGAGGTTTGGAGACAGACCCTCGAGTCTAAAGGGTTTAGGTTGAGCAGGACCAAGACTGAATATATGGAGTGCAAGTTCAGTGAGGCGACTCAGGATGATGACGTAGAAGTGAAGCTGGATACACAGGTCATCCAAAAGAGAGGGAGTTTCAAGTATCTTGGGTCTATTATCTAGAAAAATGGAGAGATTGATGAGGATGTCACTCACCGTATTGGTGTTGGGTGGATGAAATGGAGGCTCGCATCTGGAGTCTTGTGTGATAAGAAGGTGCCTACTAAACTTAAAGGCAAATTCTACAGAGTGGTGGTTCGACCAGCTTTGTTGTATGGAGTAGAGTGTTGGCCAGTAAAGAACTCCCATATTCAAAAGATGAAAGTGGCGGAGATGAGGATGTTGAGATGGATGTGCGGGTTTACTAGGAAAGATAGGATTAGGAATGAGGATATCCGAGATAAGGTGGGTGCGGCGTCGGTGGAAGATAAGATGCGGAAAGCGAGGTTGAGATGGTTCGGACATGTGAGGAGGAGAGGCACGGATGCTCCAGTGCGGAGCTTGGCTATGGATGGTTATAGGAGAGGACGAGGTAGACCGAAAAAGTATTGGGGAGAGGTGATTCGACAGGACATGGCGCCGTTGCAGCTTACCGAGGACATGACCCTAGATAGGAAGGTGTGGAGGACGCGGATTAGGGTAGAAGAGTAGTAGGTAGAAGTGTGTAGGTAGGAGTGTTTTTCTTTGTTGTCCCGACTAGTAATCGTAGTGCTACGTTTATAGTTTCTTGTTCTTGGATTCCTCGTAGTAGTATTTTGTGGCAGTGCTCGGTTTCTGTCTGTTGTTTGTTACTACATATTACTTCCTATCGTCTCTTGTAGTTTTATCATGTATTTTTATCCTGTATCTTTGTTACGTCCTTTTTAGCTTATTTTTAGACTGTTTTTGTCTTGAGTCGGGGGTCTATCGGAAACAGCCTCTCTACCTCACCTCTGAGGTAGTGGTACGGACTGCATACACTCTACCCTCCCCAGACCCCACGGTGTGGGAATACACTGGGTATGTTGTTGTTGTTGTGGTAAATGTTAAGTGGTATTGATTAAATGATTTTAAATTTTTGATCTAAAATAATTTAAATATATTTGTGCGATAGTAAATCATCTCATTTTTTTCTCGAAAACCTGATGTGAGGGGGGCCATTGGGATGTCCATAATTGAAGCATTTTTCTTCATCGACTGTTGATTTTTTACTCAAAGTAGTTACAAAATTTACACAAGTACCAGCGACATTCAACGTAATAAAGCTTAACTAAAGGGTATAAATTTAAAACTAAATAATTTAGCTTAAGTGGGTCCCATAATTTCAAAAATGTTGTACACTTCCTCTTTTTTTTCTAGCACATACGTAATTAAATTAAAGTTCCTTGCTGAAGCAGGCACGTCGACGAGCTGCTGCCTGCTTCAGCTGCTCAACTCTCTCTTATATAATAAGACAATAGTTAATCTTATAAATTTGAATTTGAGAAAATGAATCAATGAATGTCTAAACTGAGACCAGAGATCGGTCAATTTGGACCCTATAAACAAATCAAGTCAAGTTCTCTGGAATGGAGGAAATATCTTCATATTTTGTTTCCCTCTAATTCACAAATTCTACGTTGTAGAAAGCAAAGGGAGTAGGATTTGGCCCAAGACTTTCCAGAACTCTAATTTTTCTTTAGATGTATGCAAGTATTTCAGTTCTTTTTTTTGTTGGATATGGTAAAGCCTCACAGTGGCCATTTTCTACTTCTGCTCCCTAGATGGCTCAAACTGCCAACCTTATGCTTGGAGCTGTAGGGTCCTTCCCACTAGTTATCCATTAGTTTAGCTCATATGATAGAATTGAAACAAAAACATCAGCACCAGGCTTGGCAAATGTCAAGCCCCTGCAAATATACAATCAGAAAAACTATATGGCACCCTAGGCTCAAGAAGACTAACACTCGACTGGCATTTACTCCCTCCATTTAAATTTATATGGCAGTGTTTAAGTGGGAACGGAGTTTAAGATGATTATTTCGACTTGTGTATTATATGTGGTATTGGAAGAACATAAACATGGAGAACACAACCACTGGTGTACTAAACTCCCAAGATCCCCAAAAGGTGTGGTTATGGTTGAACTTAAGGAAGTTATGGGCTGATTTATTCAACACCTCTTTCAAGATAGGAAATGGAATACATATTAGCTTTTCGAAAGATAAATGTATGGGTAACAACACACTCAAAGATGATTATCCAAGTCTTTTTCAGATTACCAGTAACCCAGAATCAACCATTGTAGATAACAGGGATGGCAGCACATGGAAAATTCAGCTCAGAAGAAATATTCAAGAACGAGAACCTGATGAGTGATGACTTCCTTGGCCTACTTGCTAAACCGGAGGATAAGAGGTTGTACAGGCTAGCCAAGGAGAGAGAGAGAAGGGCCCGTGATCATGACCAAGTGAAGTGCATCTAGGATGAGGACGGCAAAGTATTGGTGGAGGAGGCACTCATTAGAAGGAGATGGTAGTCATACTTCCATAAACTCTTGAACGAAGAAGGGGACAAAGACATTGTGCTGGGGGATTTGGAGCACTCAAAGAGGTATAGCGATTATGATTATTGTAGGCGTATAAAGATTGAGGAGGTGAAGGGTGCTATTCGTAGGATGCGTAGGGTTAGAGCGACTGGGCCAGACGAGATTCTGGTGGAATTTTGGAAGAGCTCAGGCGGACAGGTTTGGAGTGGTTGACTGAGTTGCTTAATGTAGTGTCAAGACGACGAAGATGCATGAAGCATGGAGATGGAGTACGATGATCCCGTTGTACAAGAACAAGGGTGACATTCAAAATTGCAACAACTATAAGGGGTATCAAGCTGCTGAGTCACACTATGAAGGTTTGGGAGAGGGTGGTGGAGAAGAGGGTGAGGAGGGACATGACTATTTTCGAGAATCAGTTTGAACTTATGCCAGGGCACTCGACTACAGAAGCCATTCACCTAATAAGGAGACTGGTGGAACAGTACAGGAGAGGAAGGACTTACACATGGTGTTCATCGACTTAGAAAAGGCTTACGACAAAGTCCCCAGGGAGGTGCTTGGAGGCTAGAGGTGTACCTGTGGCGTACACTAGGTCAATTAAGGACATGTACGAGGGAGACAAGACCCGAGTTAGGACGGTGGGAGGAGACTCGGAACACTTCCCCGTTTTGATTGGGTTGCACCAGGGATCAACCCTTAGTTCGTTTTTGTGTGCCTTGGTGATGGATGAATTGGCGTGGCATATTCAAAGTGAGGTCCCATGGTGTATGATATTTGCGGATGACGTAGTTTTGATTGACGAGACTCGCGACAAAGTTAACGATAAGCTTGAGGTTTGGAGACAGATCCTAGAGTCTAAAGGTTTCAGGTTGAGCAGAACCAAGACAGAATACTTGGAGTGCAAGTTCAGTGATGTGGTGCATGAGGCTGATGTGGAAGTGAGGCTTGATACACAGGCCATCCATAAGAGAGACTTTCAAGTATCTTGGGTCTATTATCCAGGGAAATGAGGAGATTGACAAGGATGTCACTCATCGTATTTGTGCAGGGTGGATGAAATGGAGGCTCGCATCTGGAGTTTTGTGTGATAAGAAGGTGCCACCAAAACCTAAAGGTAAGTTTTACAGAGTGGTGGTTAGACCGGCTTTGTTGTATGGGGAGTGTTGTCCGGTCAAGAACTCTCTCAGAAAATGAAAGTGGTGGAGATGAGGATGCTACGATGGATGTGTGGGTAAACTAGGAGAGATATGATTAAAAATGAGGATATCCGAGACAAGTCGGTGGAAGACAAGATGCGGGAAGCGAGGTTGAGATGGTCCGGGCATGTGATGGGGAGATGCACGAATGTCCCTGTGCGGAGGTGTGAGAGGTTGGCTATAGATGGATTCAAGAGAGGTAGAGGTAGACCGAAGAAGTATTGGGGAGAAGTGATTAGACAAGACATAACGTATCTGCAGCTCACCGAGGACATGGCCTTAGATAGGAAGGTGTGGAGGACACTGTTTAGGGTAGAAGGGTAGTAGGTCGGAGTGTGTCCATACTAGTAGGAGTGTATTGACTTGTCCATTTTAGTAGTCGTAGTATTACTTTGTCTCTTGTTCTTCGATTTCTGTTATTATTTGTTGTTACGTGGAGTTTGATTATAGTACTATTTTGATGTTGTATTGTGCTGCTACTATCTGTTGTTTTATTACAGCCTGTTGTTTTTTTTATTTCCATTACGTTCTTCTAGACTATTTTTATCTTGAGCCGGGGGTCTACCGGAAACAACTACCTCTGAGGTAGAGGCCAGGTCTGCTTACGCTAAGACCGCACTTTGTGGGACTACACTAGGTATGTTGTGATGTTGTTAATTCAAGAAAATGTAGAGATAATACTAGCTTCAACTTTACCACACCAGTAGAACCGGAAAGCATCAAATGAAGTCACGATCAACTTCTGAAACTATAGCAATGAGAGAAAATTCATATTTTTACTTTGAACAAAATAGGAATGACTGGTCCCGAGTGTGTTTGCCATTTGTGCCTTTGTGGAGCTGATTGTTGCGAAACTAGGAATGAAGAGAAATAAGTATAAGGTTTCAAAGGTCACTTTATATAAATAGTGGTATATTTGTAAATTTAATAATTTTTAACTGGTTAACGGCTAAACCGATAAGGAAAATGAGTAAATCTGATAACCCGATACCAATAAGCCAATAAACCTATTTTGTGGTTGGGTTATTGGTTATGGTTCGGTTTTGAACAGCCTACAAATGATAGGGCAGAAAGATGACAACTTTGGTGAGAGATTGCACCTTCTAGATTGTGCAGGACCATGGGCGGTTTGTGGAGAGGTATACAAGGGAAAGAAGGAATTGTAATAGGTTAACAAGAGCCATATTTGAATTTCATGAGTTCGTTGATGATCTAGAATTCATTGATCCTAGTCTCAATGGGGGACAGTTCACTTGGACCAAAGGAGATAACTTGGAAGTTTCTTCGAGGTTGGACAGATTTTTGTTCTCTATAGAATGGGATGAAGAGTTCAGAAATATAAATCTCTGAGTGCTTCCAAACAGTGTTCAGGGAAGCGTGAAGCGGAAAAAAGCGACAAGGCTCCGCTTTACGCTTTACGCTTTAAGCGAAGCGTGAAGCAAAGTGCTCGCTTCATTGAAGTGAAGTGCACTTAAAAAGAAAAAGACTAAACAGAGTACAAAACAGTAAGACACAACTGAACAGACACAACAACAATATAATCAGCAATAAAGACAATATACATAAGCAAAAGTTTAAATTTAAAACCAAAACTAGAGGTTTGACCACTGAAACACCTGCTGCGAAACAGACCAGCAAAACAGCAGAGACCACAACAGCAAAACAGAGCATAATTGAAAAAAAAAACATAGCAGAAATGGAAAAAAAAAAAACTATAACTGGAAAAATGAACAAAGCAGAACTGGGAAAAAAATATAGCACTGCTTTGTAAAAACAGAGCAGAACTGAAAAAAATAAAAGAAGAAGAAGAAAAAAGAAAACAAATCTTAAGAGAAGAAGAAGTCGCAGCAGAAGTGTGACTGCTGCAGAAGAAGAAGGAAGAAGAAAGAAGAAAGAAGAAGAAAAATTACCTTGGCGAAGTAGTGGGAATGAAGTCGCAGCAGTGGAAAGAAAAAAACCCTAGAAAATCAGAAGTGGCGAAGTAGTTTAACGTAAGTGGATCTTTTTTTTTAATTTAAAATCGACCTTAAAAGGTCTGCAACATGAAGCAACCGCTCCCCTCGCTTCTCACGGCGACTCGCTTCACCGCGACAACCCTAGAAGCGGACGCTTCTGTAGGCCTGCAGCGCATCACTGCCTCGGAGCGCCTTAGGTTCGCTTCGCCTCGCTTCACCGCTTTAAGCGACGAAGCGAGCACTTTCCAGAACACTGCTTCCAAAAGTAACCTCTGATCATACCCTCTTATCTCCACAATGTTGGGATTGGTAAAACTCCAAATCATTCTTCAAGTTTGAGAATTAGCAGCTAGAAACTGAGGGGTTCTGTGACAAAGTGAGAGAGTGATGATCTTCATTTGAAGCCCATAGTAGGCCAAATTATAAACTTGCATGCAAGTTGAAGATGGTGAAAGGAAAACTCAAGGAATGGAACAAATCAAATACAGGGATTTAGGGATGAAAAAGACTTGGGCATGAAAAAGGCAAATTTTGAATCAATTGACTGAATTGGATGCTTTCCCGGAGCAGAGATTGTTAAATGAGGAGTTGCTTAAAAAGGCAAGCTAGCTATGAAGCTTGAGGAGATTGCAAAAAATGAGGAAATTGCTTGGAGGCAGAGATCAAGAATTCAATGGCTCAAATAGGGAGACAAAACACTATGTTCTTCTAAAGGATTGCTAATGCTCACCGGAGAAACAATACTATTGGCAAGCTGAATATCAAATGAACAACAGTGGAGGATCCCGTAATCACCATCAAAGGGGAATTTTGGACTTTTAACGGAGCTTATACAATGAAGCAGAGGAATGGAGACCCGAGTTTGCATTCAGGGACTGTCTAAAACTTAATGAAGAGGAGAAGCTTTGGCTACAGAGATCTTTGATGAGCAAGAGGTTTTGGAAGGTGTCAAAGCATGTGCATCAAACAAAGCACCAGGCCAGATTGGTATACACTGGGCTTTTTCCACACCAGTTTTGGTAGGTGGCATCAAGTTGTTCCACACTAGGCTGAAGTTTCTTAGATCTCTATCATGATTGTTAAGGCTGTAATACCCTATGTTACACGGATGCATGTGCGAGTACCATATATGGATACATATCTAGAGGTCGGATTCACCACACGTAAATCTTTGGATTCAGGGAGACAAATAGGGGTATGTACAAGTGATGGGTTATGGCTGATAAATATATTATTTCTTATTGGATAGAACTTAGTTTCTTTTTACTTGTTAATTAAGTAAGTGTTGATGACATATTATTCATACCAAATAAATTGAATCAAAACATTATAAATAAATTCTATTTAAATTTCATATATTTTATTTTATTTCATTATTACATCTCTTATAATAACATGAAAGGAGAATAGGTCCAGTGACCAAAAAATTGACTTATCATAGGAAGGTATAGACAAGGTCTAATCCAATTTTTTATTCTTATCAATAGAGAAATCATGGATGTAGTATAGAGGAGCGACTACTCTTTTCCTATCTCTAGGTTGAACCAGGCCTAATCCACGAAAATCCTTTTTGCTTTCATATCACAAAAGGAATTGTAAAGTTGACTAACATGGTAAGAATAGATTGTCTTTTGGATTGCTTTCTCGGTTATACTGCATCAACAGTTCGAATAGAGTTTTCTACATGAAGTTCGTGCTCATAAGCTCTATCTTAAAAAAAAGATGTTTTGGCCACCCGGTGTGGACTACAAAATCCCGAGTCTTAGCCTAAAATCCTAACTCTCTCTCCCAAAGCAAATTTTGTTCTCTTAGAAATCATTATTCTCCTAAAATGTGGCTCCCTTGACCTAATCCTCTTTTCTTTGTCAAAGCCATCGAAGGTGGACTTTGTCAAATTTTAAGCACATTCTTCTCAGATTCCTTACCTATATTTGTATTTGATGTTTTCTACACATTGTGTTTTGCTTGAAAAGATTTGACATAGATCCTACACTTGCACTACTGTCGTATCGTGTCAATACGGTCGTCGCCTCCAATCGGAGGATCCATGTAACATAGTTGATACCATTTGAAAGGAAAGAAGAAATAAAATCTTATTGAATTGGTTTTTTTAGAGAGAGATAATTGTGAGTCTTATTGAATTGGTTAAGTACATAAAGAACCTTAAGGGATATAGGACATATGTATACATAATATTTTGTCGAATATCTAAATGCAAACAATTCAAATATGATTGTGAGTCTTACTGAATTGGTTAAGTACATAAAGAACCTTAAGGGATATAGGACATATGTATACATAATATTTTGTCGAATATCTAAATGCAAACAATTCAAATATGTAACCTCGTTCCAGGAGAATAGAATGTGGAATGAAGATGTTACATACAGAATCAAAATTAGACGATTAAAATGGAAGAGTGTAACGGGGTATTATGTGATAGAAGGACAAAGTGGAAGGTAACTTCTATAGAATAGTTATAAGACCAACAATATTAAATAGGAGTGAATGTTGGGCCGCTAAAGTTCAACACATCCACAAGTTGTGTGTCGTGCAGAGATCTGGATAATAAGATGGATATGTGCTTATACAAGATCAGATAAGATTTAAAATGACCATATTTGCCAAAAGGTGTAAGTAGCACAAATTGAGGATAAAATGATTGGTCGTTTGAGATGGTTCAATCATGTCATGTGTCAACGTCGGTAGATGTGAAGCCATGGTGAGGGGAGTTGTTAAAAGGGGATGAGGTGGACCTAAAATCACATAGAAAGAATCGTGTCTAAAGATCTACAATCTCTTGAAATCTATGCAAATTTAGCGAAGGGCATAATGAAATTAAAAAAAATCTATGTGGGCGATACCAATTAGTTGAAAAAATGTTTTAGTCATGTAAGTACATAAACTTTATTTTCTATGCTTTCTAGAAAATTCAAGCAACTCTGTCTAGTCACTAGCCATGAAAAATGCTCTATCTCGTAAGGCGTTTTGTTTCTCCATATTAAATTTCTATGGCCATACTTGTTCTTGTTTTCTACTTTGAGACAATACTTTGCTAGCGTTTGGCCATACATTCCCAAATATTTTTGGGAAATCAGTTTCAATGTGTTTGGCCATAATTTTTAGGAAACACATTTCACTCTTTTTTTAAAAAAAAACATAAAACATGATTTATACCCATAAGTTCTAAAAACTATTAAAAATACCCATAAGTTTTTTTTTGAGAATTTAAAAAATACCCATAAGTTTAACACAATTATCATGTTTACAATGAACTAATACATTATCCAAAAATCATAACACGATATTTTAATAAAACTACTAACAATACAATTACCATCTATTACAATTAGTTACGAAGATCCATCGATGCAAAAAAGAAAATAATAACAACGGTAGTAACTAGCTATTTTTTTAATATAATCTTCTCATATTCTACGAACGATCTCTTTAATAAGAATGCGTTTAATAAAGGGTTGGGTAGATAGAATTATGTTGGAGGCATAATTGATGGACTTTTATATTTTATATAAATGTTTTGGGTAAGTTTTGAAATTTTAAGGAACCCAAAAACTTAGATTTTGGCCCCAAAACCACTTTTTTCTAAATTTTGGGATCTTGGATTTTTTGCAGAAACTTGACAAATTTTATGGCCAAACAAATTTTGCCAAAATTTTTCCCAAAAACTACTTGCAATATCTATGGCCAAATGGATCTTTTATACCTAAACTTTACTGGGAAAATGTCATCCTTAAATTCCTCCCATACTATCCTATATGGTATTACCGTTGTCTTTGGAAGCTACTTATCATGAGCATAAGGCTGCACATTTTTTTCATTTTCCAATCGTTGCATCTTCTTCTATGGGGAATGTTCCATCCTTGAGTAGACCAGTAATCTTTCACCACAACATCGTGATTCTAACCAGCTTTCTTTCTAAAATAAAGTTTTCTACCATCACCTATTCTGATATAAATGTGTTCTGAGAACATATTTCATAAGTTTCCGATATATTTTCAATTCCCATTTTTTTTTTTGACAAGATATATTTTCAATTCCGATTTATAGGGCCAATAAGTGACCTGTCTTAGCTCCATGTTGTAAATGGTCGTTCTTGGTGTGAATGTGATAGATACCATTTTACCCTTAGTATTCTTATTGATTGTTTGTTTAGACATTTCCACTTCATACTGTCTTTTTGAATAAATAACTTGTGTATTATAAACACAATATTCAATCTTATACAAACCATCCTCTTGGGGGTATTTTTTTGATTCACGAAGTCCTATATAATGTGTTATTTTTGGGATAATTAGAGTGGTATGCTTCCAGATTAGCACCATAAATTTATTAGTTTGCCATCCATCTCGTCTACTTTGTTCTCTCCCTCCCATTTACAGCCCATCATCCGACCTCAATTATACATGTTCTTTATATTTTACATCACCGAATTTTGTGCTTCAACTTTTTGGCTTTATATGTTTTCATGCATAGTAAGCTTACTAGTACCTTGACAATGGCAGTTAACCACGGGTCAACAATTTTTTATTGATTGTTTATGTACCAAAATACTTAAATGGAATGTCAATTATTTGATATGCTTGGCAAATATATTTCTTGTAACTCCACTCATGCCCTTAATCTTATGAAACACACTTTATAGAAGACCTGCATTATGATCTGCTTATCCTGATTTCCCTTGGTATCACTGCATCTGTTTGATAACGCCTCCCTTGTATTTTTCTTTTCATTTTTATCCTATATAAGAAGAGGCAGTAAGCAGGCATGTGGACGACATGCCTGCTTCTGCCTCAGTGGTTGAAGGGGCAGCTTCCGTGTACAAGGTCCTCGGTTCGAGCCTCTATGGCTGCTTTAATTTTTTGGTTGACGAGCTTCAGTATGTTTCATTTTGTTTTCTTGGCAGGTTTTGTCATAAGTTGTTTATTGGCCTGATGGTAAAGCTTGAGCTTATGTGTAGGAGGTCCTTAGTTCGAGCCTCTATGGCATCTTTATTTTTTGGCAAAACAATTAGTTTAGAAATTTTTGTACTTGGTTCATTTTAATTTGTTTATCTTATTTTTTCTTAATCTATTATATATTTGAAAATTATATAAAAAGTACTATAAATTATAATAAGTTTATTTATCTTATTTTTTTCTTTATCTATTACATATTTAAAAATTTCCAAAAAATTTTACACTCATGTCCATTTTAATTTATTTATCTTATATTAAAATATTATAAATTATAATAATTAACGACTAATTATATATTTGAAAAATACATTAAAAGTATTATAAATCACAATAAAAAATTACATTAATCACAATTATTAACAACTTAAAATATTTTTATATGAAAAATTTTATACTCTTCTCCATTTTAATTATCTTACATTAAAAGTATTTTAACAATTAATTATGTATTTAGAAATTACCTTAAAAGATATTATAAATCACAATAACAAATTACATTAAAAGTATTATAAATCACAATAATTGATAATTTAAAATATTCTTATATGAATTTCATTGATCTAAATGAAATAATATACGCATATATTTAAATTAGGCTTATTTCATAATTTTCGAGTATCAACATTGGGCCCGTGCAAGCACGGGCTCTTGTATCTAGTCTTTTAGAAGTCATCCTGATATTCCCCATGGTATTACTGTATCTTTTTAAAACCCCTCCCCACAATTAAACAAAAATCAATGAAAACTCCTCCCTATTGATCCACCTTTACCTGTTCGTAAACCAAGCACTTCTATAAGGTCTAAGGAAAAGCAAAACGCTTAAAGAGGTGCAGTTCATCGAAGTGCATATGGTGGACAGTTTGGAATTTTTGAAGGGGATAAGATGAACTGTTTACTTTTGTTTCATTTTTGGTGTAACATTTTTTGTAAATGAATTCCTTTAAGAATAGGAAGGGATATCCTTTTGGTTCCTTGTAAGTACTTTTGGCAGCACCTTCTTCTTGCTATATTATTAATACACTACAAATTTTCAAAAAGAAGTGCAGTTCATTGAAATGCTTCTCTATCTGACCTTTTTTTTTGTGATAAAGTAGTTTCATTGATGGAATCAAGAAGATACAGTAGATACAAAAAGGAAATGTTAGCTCCACTACGTAAGAAAATCCTATAACAAGTTCAGGGAGCTAACAAATCTAGAAAATGATCAAAATTTATTTACATAGGACAGGTTGCTCCAGCAAAAAAAATTGAGAAGGCATTTAGCCTTCGGGGGATGATTTGGAGTTGAGATTCCATGTCTTTCCTCCATGCACACCAAAACATGCAGTGAACATTTGCCAGATCTTTTTTATGGATTTTCCAACTTCCATGAATTCCAGCTCACAAATGCATCTTTAGTAGTCTATGGCATGGCCCAGTTGAGTCCAAATATTGAGTAGAACATGCTCCATAGGTCTGTTGCAACAGTACAATGTACAAACAGGTGCCTGATACTTTGTGAACTTTGTTGGCGCATATAGCATCTGCTTCCAAGTTGGGAACCCCTCTTGATGAGGTTATCTTGAGTCAAACATGCGTCATTCAGCAGAAGCAAATAATTTTGGTTGGTACCTTTGTCTTTCATATTGCACCCAAGGTTGTGGCCTATTGATCAATGAAGTAGGTAGAGAACTATGAGCTCTCAGGTTCAAATTCCAGCTGAGGCAAAAACACTAGGTAATTTATTTTCATTTGTCAAAGCCTTGGTGGATAGAATTACGAGGTACTATACTGTGAGAGGTAGCAGTTACCCCGTGAAATTAGTCGACGTGCATGCAAGCTGGCCCGGACACCACTGTTATAAAAAAAAAAAGTTGTCTTTCATATCAGTTTCCAGGGCCATGGCCATGAGTCAATCAAACCATTTGACGAGCAAGAACATTTATAACCTGATTTAACAGTTATACAAACCATCTTTTTATCTTTTCCAAGTAAGACTATCTATGTCCCGTGCATCTATTTTGCTTCTTTCCGCCTTTGTCCTCTAATTTTGCGTACAAGCGCTCAAAAGCTGTTGTTCTTGCCGCCGTAATCGCCAGCTTTGCCTCTTTCCTAGTCATCTTATATTTCTCCCTATTGGTCCGCTTTTCCTTCTCGTCCTTACTCTCCACCAACTTCGTGTAAGCCACCTTCTTTGCCTCCACCTTCCCTTGTACTTCTCCATTCCACCACCAATCCCCTCGATGCCCACCATATTGGCCTCTCGAGACACCCAACACCCCTCTAGCCGCTTCCCTAATGCAATCGGCAGTCTTATTCCACAAATTGTCCGCATCCCCACTACTCCCCAAGCTCCCATAGCCTTCACCTTCTCTCCCATCTCCAGGGCACTGGCCATAGTCAAGCTACCTCATCTGATCCTTGGCCGGTCAACCACAACCCTCTTCTTACTCTGTTTCTTGATCTCCATAACCATCACCAAGAGTTTATGTTGGGTCGTGAGATTCTCACTTGGAATGACCTTACAGTCTTTACAAAGACTTTTATCAACCTTCCTAAGGAGAAAAAAATCAATTTGAGTCTTACCCACTGCACTGCAGAAGGTAACCAAGTGCTCCTCTTTTTTAGGGAAACTCGAATCGGCTACCACCAATCCAGAAGCTCTCGTGAACTCCAAAAGTGCGGTGCCGCCTTCGTTCCTGTTCCCGAACCCAAAACCTCCATGCACATCGGCATACCCACTCTTAGTTGACCCAATGTGTCCATTGAAATCCCCTCCGATGAATAGCTTCTCAGTGAGTGGTTTACACTAACTCGTCCAAATCGTCCCAAATCTTGTCCTCCTCATCCAAGCCCGCTTGCGGAGCGTAAGCACTAATAATGTTCAGAGAGAACCCTCCAAGGACTAACTTAATCACTATCATCCTATCGTTGACCCTCTTAACCTTTACCACCTGATCTCTTATCTCCCCATCAACTAGAATGCCTATTCCATTCCTATTCGTCGAGCCTCCTGAGTACCATAGCTTATAACCATCCACATCCCGCGCCTTAGTTCCTACCCATCTGGTCTCCTCGACACAAGCTATAGCAATCTTCCTCTTCTTGAGAATCTTCACTAGCTCTATAGACTTTCCCAATAAAGTCCCATATGTTCAAAGACCCTATTCCTAGCCTAGAAGTTCCCTTAACCCACTTACCACCCCTGGCCCTCACCCCCCGATCCATACCAAGAACATGACCCTAATCTACCATCGTCCACTAGCGCCACTTAAAACAAAAATACGCAAATCATACGACAGCACAATCAAGCAACAGTCTAAAGGCAAGTGGAACTGAGAAATTAGAAGGAGAGAAGAGAATTTGGGAATTAGTTGCTTGATTATTCCCTCAAGCTAGTGGATTTAAATAGTGTTACAAAGAATGTAAATAAGGAAGAAAACTAATAAGAATATTACACAATCTCCTAATTGCCTAATTATAGGGATTTGGAGATATTTCCATATCTACACTCTAATTATAGGGATATTCCCATATCTACACTATCTAATAATACCATATTTAAGGCTCCCCCTCAAGCTGGAGCGTATAAGTCATATGCTCCTAGCTTGCCACAAATATAGTCAATTATGAATCTTTGGAGTGATTTTGTGAAAATATCTGCCAGTTGATCTTTCGAGTTGACAAAACTCGTGGAGATGTATCGAGACTCAATCTTCTCTCAAATGAAGTGACAATCTATCTCAATGTGCTTCGTTCTTTCATGAAACACGGCATTAGAAGTGATATGTAGTGCAGCTTGGTTATCACAAATCAAATTCATCAGTTCAATATCTCCCATCTTCAATTCTTGGAGAAGTTGTCTCAACCATATAAGCTCACACATAGCCAATGCCATAGCTCGATACTCTGCCTCTGCACTTGATCTAGCCACGACATCTTGCTTGTTACTTTTCCAGGACATTAGATTACCTCCCATTAGAACACAATAACCTGAAGTGGACCGCCAATCAGAAGGAGACCCGGCCCAATCTGCATCAGAATACCCAACAATGTGGGTGTGTCCCTTGTCTTCATATAATAAACCTTGTCCTGGGAGCTTTTGATATATCGCAGAATGCGAATCACTGCATTCCAGTGACTATCACAAGGTGATTGCAGAAATTGGCTAACTACACTAACAACAAATGAGATGTCTGATCGTGTGATCGTAAGGTAGTTGAGTTTGCCAACAAGTCTCTGATATCTGCTAGGATCTTTTAGAGGCTCCCCCTGTCCTGGAATAAGCTTAGTATTTGAATCTATGGGAGTGTCCACATGTTTGCAATCCAACATACCTGCGTCTTCCAAAATGTCTAAGGCATATTTCCTTTTGTGTAATAGCAATACCATTTCCAGACTGTGCCACTTCAATGCCTAGAAAGTATTTCAGCTTGCCCAAATCCTTAGTCTGAAAGTGACTTGAAAGGTGTTGTTTGAGTTGAGAAATACATTCATGATCATCACCTGTGATAACAATATCATCAACATAAACAACTAAAAAGATACGTTTGCCATGAGATGAATGCCTATAATATACGAAGTGATCAGCTTCTGTTCGAATCATTCCAAACTCTTGGACAACAGCTCGAAAATGACCAAACCATGCTCTAGGAGATTGCTTGAGACCATAAAGGGATCGGCGAAGTCTACATACTAGTCCAGACTCCCCCGAGCAATAAATCATGGTGGTTGCTCCATATAAACCTCTTCAAAGGAATGCGTTTTTGATGTCCAGCTGAAAAAGGGGCCAATGTTTCATTACTGCCATAGATATGAGAAGATGAATAGAAGCCATCTTGGCAACTGGTGAGAAAGTATCTCCATAGTCAATGCCATAAATCTGAGTGTATCCCTTAGCAACTAGTCTCGCTTTGAGACGATCAATAGCTCCATCTCAACCTGCCTTAAGTGTGAATACCCAACGACAACCAACAGTGGTTTTGCCTTTCGGTAAAGGAACAAGCTCCCAAGTATCATTATCATGCAAAAAAGTCATTTCTTCAATCATAGCTTGACTCCAACCTGGATGAACCAACGCTTCTGCCACAGTCTTAGAAACTTTGACAATGGATAAGCTACTAATGAAGGCATGATATGAAGGTGACAAACGATGATAGCTTAAATGAGTATAAATGGGAGCTTGATTGGCAGTAGTTCTAGTACATTTGCGAAGAGCAATGGAAAGATCATTTGATGAGTGTTCGACTGAAGCAGGAGACATTGTTGGAGTAGGTAATGAGTCACCAAGAAAGCTTTGTGTACATGTATCAGAGTTAGAAATACTAACTGGATTAGCCGGCTCAGAAGGAGGCTGAGGTCGTCGGGAATAGACCTTAAGAGAAGGAGGTGAAGCTGGGGTTGGAATAGTTGGAATAGTTGGAATTGGAAGGACTGTTGATATGGTCTTGAGTTTCCGTATTTGGAGAAAACTCGAAAAAGGTAACATCTGCAGAGATCAAGTACTTATTAGTAAAGTGGTCAAAGCATTTGTAACCTTTTTGTAGACGAGAATACCCGAGAAAGACGCATTTAAAAGCCTTGTGCTGAAGTTTGTCTTTTTTAGTGGTAAGGTTATGAACAAAACAAGTGCAACCAAACACACGTGGAGGAAGGGGAAACAAATTCTGGTCCGGATAGAGGATTGAGTGTGGACTCTTGTACTGCAAAACAGAAGAAGGCATACGATTGATTAAATAACAAGCAGTAATAATGGCATCACCCCAAAAACGTAAAGGGACATGATTGTGAATGAGCGATGTCCGAGATGTTTCAATTAGATGTTTGTTCTTACGCTCAGCAACTCCATTTTGCTGAGGAGTATGTGCACAAGAAGACAAGTGCAATATGACATGAGATAACATAAAAGAAGACAGAAAGGTGGAGACACATTCTCGGGCATTATCACTGATTAACTTCTTAATGGAAATACCAAATTGGTTGCGAATTTCAGCACAAAATTTCTTAAAGATAGAGAATAACTCAGATCTATTTTTCATTAAGAATAGCCACGTGCATCGAGAGTAGTCATCAATTAAAGTCACAAAATAATGAAAGCCTAAAGAAGAACTGACATGACTTGGACCCCTTATGTCTGAATGAACAATTTCAAACATAGAGGTGGCCCTATTATTGACGCGCTTTGGGAAAGAGGAACGAGTGTGCTTCCCAAGCTGACACAACCTACATTCTAACAAATATGAACTAGATAAACTGGGAACCATCTTCTGCAATTTCAAGAGACTCGAATGACCTAGTTGATTATGGAGCAATTCAGAGGAAGTAGTGAAAGTGAAAGCAACATGTGGTTGTGGGGTGGATAGAAGGTACAATCCCTGTGACTCATGTCCTTGTCCAATTATCTGTCCCGTACTCCGGTCCGGCGAAGAACATAATCATCAAGGAAGGTTACAGCACATTTCAGGTTTTTGGTTAATTTGCTAATGGAAATAAGATTATATGGACATTCAGGTGCAAAAAGAACTGATTTTAAAGGTATGGAAGGCAGAGGGTGAGCTATACCTATCCCTTTTACAACGGTCTTTGATCCATTAGCCAAAGTTGTAGAGAGGATAGAAGGGTAGTAAGAGTAGAGAGAGTGTTTTTGTTACCAGAAATATAGTCAGAAGCACCAGAATCAAGAATCCATTGTTCCTGAGATGAAGACTGTGTGACATAAGCAAAGGAATTAACAGGTTGCATTGTGCAAGCAGCTGATGATTGTTGCCTTGATGCTTTGTACTGAAGGTAGTCAGTATAGTCTGTTGCAGTTAAAGTGATAGATACAGATGATCCATCCTTGAAATCAGGTGTGGGCAAAATACCATCTCCGATCTGAGCCACATTTGTTGTGTATCTGAGGCTGTCATTATTGTGTGGAGGCATGATTTATCACCAAAAAGATACAGAAACCAGCAGCAACAGAACAGAACAAAATTGGCAGATTTTTTTTTGTTTCTTCGATTCTGTTTTGGGAGAAAAAAAAAAGGAAAATTAGAGAAAGGAGGGCTCTGATACCATGAGAAATTAGGAGGAGAGGAGAGAATTTGGGAATTAGTTGCTGATTATTCCCTCAAGCTAGTGGGTTTAAATAGTGTTACAAAGAATGTAAACAAGGAATGAAACTAATAAGAATATTAAACAATCTCCTAATTGCCTAATTATAGGGATTTGGAGATATTTCCATATCTACACTCTAATTACATGGATATTCCCATATCTACATTATCTAATAATACCATATTTAACAGGAACTAATAAGACAGAATGCTAACTAAAGGCAAGTAGAACCTAAATACAAGAATCTAAATGTAGGGCTCACGAAGCAGTAGTCACTACTACCGCTTAGAAGCAAATAATCGAAGGGAAAAGACAACACAGAATTCTACAAGAAATACACAACAGGAGAGCAGAAATTGATCAAGAATATATTCCTAAAAGCTACAATTCTACCTCTAGCTTCTTAAAAGTACAGCAATTGACTGTATACTAAAGGAAACCAGATGCTCAGCTACAGAATATCAAAACACGCCAGAAACAGGAAACAAAAACAAGAAAAGAAAGACATGTACAACCAATATACCAGAGGGGAAATCAAGTGATCTACCCGAGATAGAAGTTACAAATGAAGACTACACGATATCAAGACAAGAAGTGTTGAACAATGACTAAAACAGAAGGTAGCAGAATCTGATTGTCCCACAAGCAGTTTGCAGAATCAGTCTACCCAAACAAGCAATCCAATTGTTGACTCAACTTATAGATACTGAAAAAATCTACTTCTAAGTGCTTTAAAACCTAAAGACACATCTGAAAAAATTCCCAACCCTAGTCCACAAAGAACGAGAGTGAAAACAAATTTAAACAAAGCAAGGATTAAGTAGCGGGAAGAGAGAAAACGTGTACTTTTCCAGAAGCTAAATGAATTCAAAGATCAATATTCTTTAATGATAGAAACCCAATTTGAGATAGTAGATAATTTTCACAATAAGCAAGCTAAATACCAGAAACCCAATTCAAGAAGGATTAAGGGATAGAAATCATTGGAATTTGAGTGGTTTTGTTTGATTTCTTGAACGTTGTGGTGGATTCCAGCAATCTATTGCCGAAATTGTCACCGAAATCTCTTGCGACAAATGTTGTGCTTGTTGTTGCTACCGGTGAAAGAGGTGGTCATCGGTGGTGGTGGGCGGTAGTTGTCACCGGTGAGAGAGCTTGTCACCGGTGGTGAGGGGCGGTGGGTGCCCTAGCAGGGGGGAGAGAGAAAGAAAGAGGTTAAAGACTTAATTTCATCAGAGTTTACATGAAGAAAAAATCACAAGCTAGCTTTATATACCTTCTTGATTTAACCGCTAAACCAATACCTTATCGAATTGGTAAGCGGTTTAATACATTTAAAACCAATAAGCTTAACTATTAAGCGCAAATATCCAATTGAACCGCTTGATACACACCCCTAATCATTTGGAGCATAGACACTTGTAACGTGCCCGAAGAAGTTCTACAAGACTGATGTAAAATTTACATGTAATTGTGGAACTCGTCGTATTAAACTATTAATCACCTCCCCTCTCCATACTCTAATGTCTGACATCACTATAATTCCTCTGCTTCTACCCGATAATTCTTTCTTTTTTTTTGAGAAAGGTAACAGTTAGTCCATATATATCCACAGGTATACTACATATGAATATGTAGTCCACCTTCAAAAGTGTTGTAGTTACATAGATCCTATCTTGCTAAATAACAGCCAGTCTATAGCTGCATAGATTTCTTCTGTTTGTTCTATCACTAACTGTTTACACCAAAAGTAATGCGGAGCTAAGCAATTTGTCTTGAACTTCTGCATGTTGCGCTGCTTCCCTTCAAAGCATCTCTGATTTATTTCCTGCCACACTGACCACCAGATACTAGCTGGGACAATCTTCCATCTTTCGTCCTTCTTTGTTGCATTGCCATCAATGCTCCAACACTTTAGGACCCCTTTGATGCTATCTGATTTCACCCATGTGATCTTCCTCATATTGATGAATATCTGCCATAACTTATCAGTCCATTTGCAATGCCAAAAAAGATGGTTTATTATCTCCGCTTGTTCTTCGCACAAAAAAATCTAGAGCACAGATGAAAACCTCTTTTGTTGAGAAATCTATCTAGTCTTGCATATATTGTGTCTATCCCCTTCTTTCCATGTGTAATTCCTCCCTGCCAAATCCATATCCACCAATTCCATTTGCTCAATAAATTTTGAAAAATTTGTCATTGATTTACTGATGCTATTGCAGTTTTTCTTCTCAGATTGGAATCTCAGAGTGTTAAAATCCCCACATAGGACCCATGACCCTGAAATTAAACTCATGGTTGCACCTAGTTCCCACCAAGTCTCCTCCCTTTCCACCCTATTATTTGGGGCATAAACCATACAATTCTACCAGATAATTCTAAACAACCATATTGCACCCATCTATTTTCCCAGAATTGTTTAACAATCCTTTCTTCTCCCCTTTCCAGTTTTGACTCTTGTTTCTCCATTCCTGCACCATAAGCTTCACTAGCCTTCTTTTAGCCATGTCATTCAATCCCCTAACATTCCATGAAATCAAGTTTAGCTTCATCTTGATACGTTGCAAACAGACTTCCCACTGGTCCTGGTCCCAATTGCCCCCTAATTAACATAACAAATTAGGTTTGTAACCTCTTGCATCCCTTTTGGTCTCAAAGTCCTGCAAATTGGAGCTTCAATTCTCTTTATTTGTCTTCTCCTGTCTATCTTTAGAAACAAAGCTAGAGCTTCGCTCTCACAACCTTCAAATTCTACCCCATAAGTTTCCTCATCTTCATCTCATTTTTATAAACCCATAGTGGTATGGGGCAAAGGATGTTGCATTTTGACTTTGTCTTCCAGGATCCACCATGGGTTGTGGGTTTGAGAGCCATGTGATGGGTGACTATCCATCCTGAGATGCCCATATTCTCAGATCTCTACAACGCATCCATTTTATCCATCTCGATTTGATTTTCCTGTGGGATTGCTTTATCAACAAGCAAAATCTACATTGCTTCCATTTCAATAATCTGTTGCTCGGGCTCGCTAACCTGATACAAAGGGAAAATTTCATTTCTATTCACAACTATCATCGCATCGCCCTCTTCGTCATGCAATCTTTGCACTTCCCCAAGCCATGATTTATCGTATTCAACAATTTGATTGTTTTCCTTCTCCTTGGACAAAAGACAAACTGCATCCTCCTCGTGTTGTAAGACTAAAATTGCTTCCTCCTACGTGTTGTTTTCATGAAATCCTTAGAAGGCTAGGTCTAGGATTAAGCCTGTTCTTTGTTCCTCTATCACCGTCCATGAGAGAGGTCAGCATCTTGACTAACATAGGATCAAAAATATGTCGGACTGCTATGGGTCAGGCCTCACTATTGTTAAACATCAGACCTTCTTCTGAGTCCATCCCCTTCCTATAGATATTGTTGGGTTTGTTTAGATAGGCCCAATAAAGTGGTCTTTACTTTACCCAGAGACACCCTATTTAAAACCTCCCCACATGCCGCACATGAGACACAACCACTTATTTCAAAATTTGAATTATGCTTTACAGCTTCCACCTGGCCCATCTTCTCTGTAATTCTAGGCCTCTCCTCTAAACCTATGCAAAGTCCAGAGGGCCCAGCTTCTTGTTCAGCTCGCCAGGCATATCTAACCAGCACCAAAGCTTCAACCCACATGAGTCTGTCGATATATCCCTCTTTATCTACCCCAATAGATTTTGGGATTTCCTCAGGTTCAAATCCCAGTGGAGACAAAAAACACTAGGTGATTCTTCCCATCTGTTCTAACCTTGGTGGACAGAGTTACCTGGTGCCTATTGCTGGTGGGAGGTGGCAAGTATCCCGTGGATTTAGTCGAGGTGCGCGAAAGCTAGCTCGGACACCACGGTCATCAAAAAAAAAAGATTTTGGGATTTCCTCGACTGTAGCTTTCACTTTTAGTTGAGCCCATCTAAGATGATTTCTTAGGATGGTCTATTCTTCGGTCTCCATCCAACCTCCACAAATGTCGCCTATTTCTTTGAACCAGTGTTCTGGAAAGCGCTCGCTTCGTCGCTTAAAGCGGTGAAGCGAGGCGAAGCGAACCTAAGGCGCTCCGAGGCAGTGATGCGCTGCAGGCCTACAGAAGCGTCCGCTTCTAGGGTTGTCGCGGTGAAGCGAGTCGCCGTGAGAAGCGAGGGGAGCGGTCGCTTCATGTTGCAGACCTTTTAAGGTCGATTTTAAATTAAAAAAAAAGAGTCCACTTACGTTAAACTACTTCGCCACTTCTGATTTTCTAGGGTTTTTTTTTTCCACTGCTGCGACTTCATTCCCACTACTTCGCCAAGGTAACTTTTCTTCTTCTTTCTTCTTTCTTCTTCCTTCTTCTTCTGCAGCAGTCACACTTCTGCTGCGACTTCTTCTTCTCTTAAGATTTGTTTTCTTTTTCCTTCTTCTTCTTTTATTTTTTTCAGTTCTGCTATGTTTTTACAAAGCAGTGCTATGTTTTTTTCCCAGTTCTGCTTTGTTCATTTTTCCAGTTATAGTTTTTTTTTTTCATTTCTGCTATGTTTTTTTTTCAATTATGCTCTGTTTTGCTGTTGTGGTCTCCGCTGTTTTGCTGGTCTGTTTCGCAGCAGGTGTTTCAGTGGTCAAACCTCTGGTTTTGGTTTTAAATTTAAACTTTTGCTTATGTATATTGTCTTTATTGCTGATTATATTGTTGTTGTGTCTGTTCAGTTCTGTCTTACTGTTTTGTACTCTGTTTAGTCTTTTTCTTTTTAAGTGCACTTCACTTCAATGAAGCGAGCGCTTTGCTTCACGCTTCGCTTAAAGCGTAAAGCAGAGCCTTGTCGCTTTTTTCCGCTTCACGCTTCCCTGAACACTACTTTGAACATCTGTTGAGACCACAAATGTGGGAGATCAACAATTCTTATCCAACATGATTCAGGGCCCCGATCTGCCAGAACAAACCATACCTGGGTGCCAATGTAGAGCATGTCTAGAAGAGCTCATCCCTAATAAACTCATTACAAAGTGCATTCATCATAATTCTACAATTTTCTTATGGTTGTCAACCGACCGCAACTCTCCTTTATCCAAATTTGGGAGTGCCTAAGCTCTATGAGCATAGAGGAACTCCAAACACAACATCTACTCATCAAAAAAGAAAAACAGTATGTTAGCACAAATTCTGGAACTTCTTTATTCTTGTTAGAATAGGAATAGGAATAGTATATAGAATCCTAGTTAGAATAGGAATAGGAATAGTATGAAGAATCCTACTTGGTAAAGGATTGTTATCTAGTGTCTATATATAGGATCTTTGTGTAATAATGTAGATACAATTCAATAATATTTTTCTCCTATATTTCTCACATGGTATCAGAGCATTGGTGAGAAACATTGGTGAAAACTAGGTCAAAACAGTTGTCGTGCGTCAAATTCCGGCAACTTTTTAGGGTTGTGTTGCGTCACCTCGTGTTTGTTAGTGTTGTGCGAAAACCAACACCACCACGGAGTCCCACACCCTCTCGCGACCATAACCCTAAAATTTCACCGGCAGAAGCCCTTCACCAGCAGTCGGGAACTGTCTTCTCCAGTGAGATCTACACCACGCGCCGGGCGCGTGAGCTTCTTTCCGACCACTTTTTTTGATGATTTCTTTTTCTAGTCAGGTCGCGTGACTACTCCGACCACAATCAAATAATTTTCTTCAATTTTCGGAGAGAAAATAACTTTTCTGGCGGCTGCTGCACTGTTTCTGGCGTTCTGAGTTTCTGCTGACTGTTTCCGGCAAATCTAAGTTGCTGCTGTGTTTTCTCTGTTTCTGGCGACTTGTTTCCAGATTCCGGCAACATATTTCTAGATTTTTGACTACAAAAGATTGATTTTACAAGATGTCTTTTGGGGTTGATATTTTTGGTTCCAAAATACTGGAATTGGAATTTCAAGCCCTATGATCACTTCAGAACCATTAATGGGAAGCTCAAACTATTTAGCTTGGGCTTCCTCGGTAGAGTTGTGGTGCAAGGGTCAAGGTGTCCAAGATCATTTGACGAACCATGCTAGAGTTGTAGATGAAAAGGCAAAGTCTAGTGCGGAAGATGCGACAGCCAAAGCACAATGGGAGAAGGTTGACGCTCAATTATGTAGTATCATGTGGCGATCTATTGATTCCAAGTTGATGCCCTTGTTTCGCCCATTCCAGACATGTTATTCAGTTTGGGAAAAGGCTCGTACTTTATACACTAATGACATATCTCGTTTCTATGATGTGATCTCGGATGACCAACTTAAAGAAACAAGAATCTGATATTTCTACTTACTTGGGACAAGTACAGGCAGTCACGGAGGAATTTGAAACGTTGATGCTAGTCACTACAAACGTGGAAAAACAACAAGAGCACAGACAGACATTGTTTCTAGTTCTTACACTTGTTGGACTTCCTACTGACCTTGATTCAGTACGTGATCAGATTTTAGCTAGTCGTACAGTTCCTACAATTGATGAATTATTCTCTCGTCTACTTCGTCTTGCCGCGCCTCCTAGTCACAAAGGGGTTTCATCACCCATCATCGTTGACTCCTCTGTTCTTGCATCTCAAACCATAGAAAAACGAACATCTCAATCTATGGAGAATCGACGAGGGGGAGGTCGCTTTGGAAGATCTCGATCTAAGTGTAGTTATTGTCATAAGCTTGGACACACTCGTGACATATGTTATATTTTGCATGGTCAACCACCAAATAATGATCCTATTGCTATAAGGGAATATAATGAGTTCCTTCGATATCGAGCAAGTAAGCAGACATCTCCACAAGTAGCCTTTGTTGCTCAGCCTGATCGACCGTCTAATAATGCTCATATTGCTCAGGCAGAATATGATGAGTTCCTCCAGTATCGATCAAGTAAGCAGGCGTCATCCCCACAAGTAGCCTCGAGTGCTCAGCCTGATGCTTCTGTTGCTGGTAATTATTTTGCTTGTGTTTCACAGTCTAGTACCCTTGGATCATGGGTCATGGACTCGGGTATTTCTGATCATATTTCTGGTAACAAATCACTTCTGTCTGTTATTGTTTATTCACAATCTCTTCCTGCTATTACTTTAGCCAATGGGATCCAAGCAAAACCAAAAGGAGTTGGACAAGCTAAACCCCTATCTTCTGTCACTCTAGCCTCTGTTCTTTATGTCCCTGGTGGTCCTTTTAATCTTGCATCTGTTAGTCATTTGACGCGTTCTTTGCATTGTGGCATAACATTTTTTGATGATTTTTTTCTCATGCAGGACTGCAGTACGGGGCAGATGATTGGCACAGGACATGAATTACAAGGCCTTTACTATCTTACCTCGTCAAATTCCTTCACAGCATGCTCCGTTACAGATCCTCCAAACCTAATTCACAAACGTTTGGGACATCCGAGTCTATCCAAGCTACAGAAGATGGTGCCTAGTTTGTCTAGTCTATCCACTTTAGATTGTGAGTCGTGTCAACTTGGGAAACACACTCGCGCTACACTTTCACGTAGTGCTGAGGGTCATTCAGAGTCTATTTTTCATTAGTTCATTCTGATATTTGGGGTCCTAGTAAAGTCAGTTCACCCTTAGGATTTCGTTATTTTGTTAGTTTCATTGATGATTATTCAAGATGTACTTGGGTTTTCTTAATGAAAGATCGTTCTGAGGTATTTTCTGTATTCAAAAGTTTTTTTGCTGAAATACAAAATCAATTTGGTGTTTCTATTCGTAGTGATAATGCCTTAGAATACGTATCCTCCCAGTTTCAGGAGTTTAAGACTCACCAAGGAATTATTCATCAGACATCTTGTCCATACACCCCTCAGCAGAACGGTGTAGCAGAAAGGAAGAATAGGCATCTTATTGAGACTGCTCGCACTCTTCTCATTGAATCCCATGTTCCGCTGCGTTTTTGGGGCGATGCAGTCCTCACATCTTGCTATTTAATAAATAGGATGCCCTCATCTTCCATTCAAAATCAGGTTCCCCGTTTCATATTGTTTCCTCAGTCACATTTCTACTTTATCCCTCCTCATGTCTTTGGGAGTACATGCTTTGTTCATAACTTAGCCCCAGAAAAAGATAAATTAGCCCCTCGTGCTCTCAAGTGTGTCTTTCTTGGTTACTCTAGAGTTCAAAAAGGGTATCATTTGCTATTCACCTGATCTTCGTCGATACCTTATGTCCGCCGATATCACATTCTTTGAGTCTCAACCTTACTATACATCTTCTTATCATCTTGATATCTCTGAGGTCTTATCCTTAGGAGTGCTCCGCCGTGGACTTGTAGCGACTGAATCTTGTTTCCGATAGAGCACACCAGCATCGTGCGTTGCGTGATTCTACTGTGTTTTTTGCACTTGACTGGGTGGACAGTTGACCGGCCATCATATTAGCAAATAAACGTATTCCTGAGCTTAATGCTCGAAAACAATAAGGGATTAGCTCAAGGAGTACTAAAAAAGGTACGATAGCGAAGATCAATCCATCTTTATCTACAAAAAGCATTGCCTTGGGCATGCAACCCAAAAAGATAGAAAGACCGCTCGAAGTCCTCTCATCCTGAGGTGAGGGTGGGATGCCTAGCAAGTTTTCTCCAAATTGGTATACCTGGTCTTGTAGTCAGTCATTTGAACTGATTCATGTTCTTGACAGGCTTCTTGACTCCACTGCTACTACCTCAGGTCTTACCTACACCGACTTTTAAGGAATCTACGGTTACTTCTATATCTCCAGCTAAAGTGCCACCACTCCTGACTTATCACCGTCGCCCACGTCCAGCATCAGTTCTAGATGATTCATATCATGCGCCGGACCCTGCTCCCACTGCGGACTTGCCTCCTCCTCGCCAACCGATTGCACTTCAAAAAGGTATACGGTCCACTCGTAATGCTAACCCACATTATACTTTCTTGAGTTATCATCGTCTATCATCACCCCACTATGCCTTTGTATCATCTTTGTCCTCTGTTTCCATCCCGAAGACTACAGGTGAAGCACTTTCTCATCCAGGATGGAGGTAGGCTATGATTGACGAGATATCTGCTTTACATACAAGTGGTACTTGGGAGCCTGTTTCCCTTCCTGCAGGTAAATCTACTATTGGTTGCCGATGGGTTTATGCAGTCAAAGTTGGTCCAGACGGTCAGGTTGATCGGCTTAAGGCTCGTCTTGTTTCCAAAGGATATATTCAGATATTTGGGCTGGATTATAGTGACACTTTCTCTCCCGTGGCTAAAATAGCATCTGTCCGTTTTTTTCTATCTATGGCTACCGTTCGCCATTGGCCTCTTCACCAGTTGGACATTAAAAATGCTTTTCTGCATGGTAATCTTGAGGAAGAAGTCTATATGAAGCAACCACCTGGTTTTGTTGCTCAGGGGGAGTCTAGTAGCCTTGTATGTCGATTGCGCAGGTCACTGTATGATCTTAAACAGTCTCCCCGAGCCTGGGTTGGTAAGTTCAGCACAGTAATTTAGGAGTTTGGCATGACTCGTAGTGAAGCTGATCACTCGGTGTTTTATCGACATTCTGCACCAAATTTGTGTATTTATCTGGTGGTTTACGTTGATGATATCGTTATCACCGGCAATGATCAAGATGGTATCACTAATTTGAAGCAACATCTCTTTCCGCATTTCCAGACTAAAGACCTCGGCAGATTGAAGTATTTTCTAGGTATTGAGGTTGCTGAGTCCAGATCAAGTATTGTTATGTCCCAACGCAAGTATGCTTAGACATTCTTGAGGAGGCAGGAATGATGAGATGTAGACCCATTGACACTCCTATGGATCTGAATGCTAAACTCCTGCCAGGACAGGGGGATCCACTCAGTGATCCTGGAAGGTATAGGCGGCTGGTTAGGAAGTTGAATTATCTCACAGTGACTAGACCTGACATCTCCTTTCCTGTGAGTGTTGTAAGTCAGTTTATGACTTCCCCTTGTGATAGTCATTGGGATGCAGTTGTTCGTATTCTGCAATATATAAAGTCAGCTCCAGGTAAAGAACTACTCTTCGAGGATCGAGGCCATGACAATTTCATTGGATATACAAACGCCGATTGGGCAGGATCACCCTCTGATAGACGTTCCACATCAGGATATTGTGTTTTAGTAGGAGGTAATTTGGTGTCCTGGAGGAGTAAGAAACAGAGTGTGGTTGCTTGATCTAGTGCAAAAGCAGAATATCGAGCAATGGTTGTAGCAACTTGTGAGCTAGTTTGGATCAAACAGGTGCTGAGAGAACTAAAATTTGGAGAAATCGGTCGGATGGAACTTGTATGTGATAATCAAGCAGCCCTTCATATCGCATCAAATCCAGTATTTCATGAGAGGACTAAACACATTGAGATTGATTGTCACTTTATTAGGGAAAAGATACTCTCAGGTGATATTGTTACAAAATTTGTAAAGTCGAATGATCAACTTGCAGATATCTTCACCAAGTCCCTCACCGGTTCGTATTAATTACATTTGTAACAAGCTAGGTACATATGACTTGTACGCACCAGCTTGAGGGGGAGTGTTAGAATAGGAATAGGAATAGTATATAGAATCCTAGTTAGAATAGGAATAGGAATAGTATACAGAATCCTACTTGGTAAAGGATTGTTATCTAGTGTCTATATATAGGATCTTTGGTAATAATGTAGATACAATTCAATAATATTTTTCTCCTATATTTCTCACAATTCTAAAGTCACCTTTCCCGATTTCCAGCTTGTGGTAAAAGTAACTGATTCATTAATATCATCATCTGGTAAGCATTTTGCAGCACTAATTTGTTGTTTTCCAGGTGAACCGAAGGTAGAAACTCATTTGAGTTAGTCTGCGGAAATTCTGTGTGAATAATAGCAGAAGGTTCGGTTGAAAAGATAAGAGCACTAAACTCTGAGATAACACAAACTTAGGTATTATACCCACAAGCCAGGAACAAAGGAATAACATCCTTTTTCGATGTTTTTATTAGTAATCAGAAATAAAATCCTAAGTTGGTGGTCACTTCCTATATTAAGCATCCTATTTAAAGAACTAAAGCACAATAATCAAGTTCAGGATTCATTTATCCATAACCTTTATTCCAAATATAACCACAACATTTCGTAGAAAGGAAAGGCAAGACATCGAGACCATTTAAGAAGGGAGAGGGAAAAAAAGGAAATATAGTAGACCAACAGTTAAAGAGAACACCTGAAGTTTGGAGCACATGCATTGATAACTTTACAACTTAATTTACGAATAAATATATTGTCTTTTTACAAAGAGAAGAAAAATAAACTTGAGAATTTGGTTTTCAAGTATGATTAAAGAGTGAAAATAAATAAAGACCTATGGATCTTGATACAGCAGCTCCTGTAACTGCCAGTGACTGAGTGCGGGTACATACAAAATCACTATTAAATGACTGCAGCAACTCATTAGGGTAAAGTTAGAAATTCCCTTTTTAGGTTAAAATTCGGATCCCATATCAAAGAAATAATAAAGTCCGCAAATGGCTAATGTAAACGTCCCAAGAGTATAACACCCAAATCCAATCAAACAACTGACAAGACTAACTTCTTTTTTGCTGCCAACTTTTTTGCCCTGAAAGATTAAACCTTGTGGGACCTATTTGAATTATGCTTTGGAAACTACCTTCAAAAGTAGGTTTAAATTATCTTTCACCTCCGCAATCATTTTCCAAAAGAAACCACCTCAGAGACTAATCCAAATAAATTGCATAATCAGATCTCCAGTTTGATTGATTAGCATTGATCTCACCATTCATATTCCATTCTTCAACCAACATAACATTTCCTAGTTCAGCAAAAAATCTCATTTTTTACTTATTTATACTTTTGGTAAAAGGTACCACCTGTATTGAGAGTTGGACAAGCTAGTTAGATCAATGAGATTAAGCCTTCTATCATACCGTAAGTAATTTTCATGCCATCTTGATATATTATCAATGAAATCAATGTGACTTCTGAAATAAAATATTATCAGTGTCTCATGCACCTTGTCCCACTTGCTCAGTTATTTAATGACCTCCCCATGAGCACAAAAAGGAATGCAGTATTTGAGCTACCTCAGAAAATATTCTACATGTAATTGACACTTCTATATCCCAGATGTAGCATAGGGTAATGGATATCTTGCAATTATCCAGCTTAAAATTCAATGATTGAGAAAGAGATATGATAATAAGAAGTCCAGAATGTATCTAGACTAGACTATGAACAATAAGAAGGATAACCAATGAAAAGATTCAACAATGCAGTTCTGGAAACAAAGATAGCCCAAAAAATTGATCAATTTATTCTCAAACTGAAGGAATAATCACCTCGTTGCACTGTTGCATTATCACTGGCATTGACACCTTTCAATGTTGCTAGTATTTCATCTGCTATCTTCTGTTTAATATGCTGTGGCACTTGCACCACCTTTTCATCAACGAAAAATTCTTCCTTTAATCCCTTTATCTTTACCAGGAAAACAGAGATCTCTCATCAAGCTATAGCTTTAAAGTTGAGAGAAAAACAGCTAAATATCCAAGTGACAACCATCAGGAAAGGGTCTTACTACTTCAATAAGTTGCACAGGTTCTAGTTGTTTTCTTATTCGGTTAGACTCTTCCATTTTCCTAACTTGATCTGGAGTGTATCTAAAAGCTGTATACACAAACACCCATAATGACAACCAGCACTGTTTTCCAAGAAAATCCCCAAATGGGTGAAAAAGAGAAAGTTGAAATGATGAAAAGGGTAAAAAGAAGCATATATATATATATATATAGCATACAATAGCATAAATATGGATCAAGGAGCTACCCCTGTGGGTATCATTGCGAGTGTACATGTATGCTGAAGTGTATGAGTGAAGCACATAGAGAGCAACAAAAATGTTAATTGAACAAACAACAATCGTGGTACGTTTGTAGGAACACCATTTCGCTGAACCCCACCACTCTGCTCTTGCCATCTCCCCCTTCTCTTCTGTGCTTCTTCAACTTCTGCCTATCTTCCATTCAATCATCTCTGTCTTGATACACCACCATAATCTTTTTCTGCACGATTTGTGGTCTGCTCAATAGATCGATAGTACCAATGTCAAGCCCTTTTCTTTTCTGGTTTGGTGTTTGATTTACCAACAACAAAGAATATGAGAACAACGAAGTTGTACAATAGTGGGATTTTTCTCCCCTTGTGAGGTAATTTCGGATTGCGGCTTCTGTTTTACAATATTAGTTGGTAATAATTTTGATTTACGTGATGTAACGGGTAAAGGTACAGAGCAACAAGCTGGGCGATCGGACCTGATAAACATAGAAAGGTGCAAAATCCAAAGGAATCTAGAGCCTTTTTTTTTAATTGCCCCTTTGGATTGGCTTATATTAGGTAGCCTAAAATAGTTTTTATGCATTTTTATAGTTTTTGAAAAATAAAAAAGACATCAATGCACTTTGACCCTATTTTGAGAATGTGGGCAGAGAAGTACGATTCAAAATCGTCTGAAAACAAGAGAGTAAGAGGGAAATGAGTGCAACTCCATCTCCAAGAGAATGATGAAAACGGAAAATAGAAGTTGCCTCGATATTTGAGGTTTTCACATTAAGGACGTGAAAATCCATAGAGTTTTCGATATGGCAATAGTTGTCGGGCTTAGGTTCGATATGTACTCTTCAACCAACTTGTCTGTATCATCCATATTATTATCGGCGATTTGTTTCAGATGGGATACTATAATATGATCATCTATATTCACTGTCGTGGGAACCAATCTCATTTCTCCATTGCCATCATGACTTTCGTCCATAACCGGTTAATGTTTCAACACAAATTGATGAAGGACTTCAACTTGAATTTTATACACCAAACTTGTAATTAAAGATGTTACACTATCGGGTTATATATATATTTAGAAAAATAATTGCAAACAACAATTAATTAACCTAGAGACAACAAGTCGGTGCATTAAGTTGAGGAAGGGTCAGACTTTTCTACTATAATAGAAGTGTGAGTAAGAGTTGGCTATCAACATGTCTGTTTATGGTCAACCTTTTATTAATTGAGGGTATTTTCGTCAATCCATATTAGATGCCTTACTTCTACTTTATTCCATATGGACAAGTAGCCACCTCCTCATTACTCTTGGCTTTCATGCCCACTTCCCTTCCTTCTATCAAAATTTATTTATCTTTTTTTCCATTGCTATAATTCATCTGCCAAAGCTCAAAGCTTTCTTCATCTTCAACTTTCTCACACTGTTGCTGCAATTCTAAGGTACTTTTTTGTTATTCTTTTTTCTTCACCTTTAATTTTTCCTTCGGTGTATTTGATTTCGCTGAATGGATTTGTAAAGTTTTGATTTTCATTTTTGTTTCGTTTGTTTTCTCTTCATTTTTGATTTTTTCTTCTGTTTTTTAAATTTGGTTGAATGAATTTATAAAATTTTAATCTTTATGAAGAATAAGAATATATGGGTGAAAAGGGGTGTAGTAAGCAAAAGGGAAAAAGAAGATAGGGGTTCCTATTTATGTATTTGACTGGTTTAGTTCTATGGGTTTATGAAGTTTTGGTCTTTATTAGTTTTATATGGGCTTATGAAGTTTTGATCTTCATTCTTTATGTTGGTCAAAATTTGAAGAGGATCGAAATTAGGACAAAAATTGAGATAAAAACTTACCAAAAATATCAATACTCAGATGAGAAAAATGAAGAGAACTTAAAAACAATCCTTGAAAATCTAGAGAGGAGAATAAATATCAAGGAATCGATAATGTTATTCGATTAGAAGAGAATTGATTCTTTTAGAATTTTATTATGTTAGTGCTAGTATAAAAAAATTACCCAAGGAATAGCATCTTAACAACAACTCCGCAGTCATCGACATAGCCAAGATAAATTATCCCAAAACCTCTTTTTCCAAGGATATTTTAAAAGTTATTTGTTAAGAGCAACATCAACACCTCTAGGTATGTGAATTGCCAATTTTCAACTCGAATGCTATGTTTTGACTATTTTTTTCTCTCTCTTTTAGTGATCTTCTTAGCTGTTATACTAGAAGCAGAAGAAGAATTAGTCTTTAGGCAACTAAGCGAATTTTCAGGTATCAAATTTGATTTATTTTACCTTGCTCAATATCTGAATTTACTCATTTCTTCATTAGGAGGCTAGAATCTTTTTATATATTCCATATATATTTATGGTTATTAATAACGTCCAAAATAACTCTCCAGTTAAGGAGTTTCTATGATCGTCGCAAAATATCTACCCAACAAGAGTCGGGGTTGAATCCACGAGGATTGGAGTAGAGATTTACCAAGATTCATAAATTAATTCGCAAGAGCATGCATATTATTAAACAAATAAAAGTAAATGGGGGAAAAGTGTAAACAAGTATTTGATTTAGTAAGCAAGACGACAAGTAACACAATTGTTAACTATCAAGGATGGAAAGACTAGGGGTGCGCTTCCGATGGGGTCATACGTTAGAATTGGGATCAATTATTCGACTCGTGCATAATTAAAGTGTAGGTAGCTTGGTTAAAGGTATGCTGGATTATTTTTCAACCTATCAAACATGTATGAGCCTTGGATTCTTTGAAACCTCAAGGCTTAGCAACAATACCAAATGACTTAAGTGGGTGAGCTATTTCTAGTCTCACCCTTAGATGAGAAATTCTTAAGTTGAGTTATTTCTAGCCTCAACTATTGATAGAATTCTCAAATCCTTACTAGAAATCCTTACCCAATTATAGAACTTCTTTCTCAAGCAAAAACATAATTAGAAAGCTAAATTAATGTTTTCAACCATCAATTATTTAATTACAAACTTGAAATATTCACTTATACCTACACATTATAATCAATTATAAGCACAAATAATTAATACCCAATCACAATTTCAAACACCCCTCATTGCACACACCCCTAGAAAGGAATTAAGCTAATCATAGTGAAGGATAAAGAAAATATACCAAGTGGGCAATCATCAATTCCATTCATAATCATAAACTATCTTCAATTTCAAGCTTAGAGTTGTTAAAACCGGAGTTTTCTTCACAAGTTTCAAGGAAGAAGAAGCTCTAGTAGAAAGTGTACTCTATGAACAATATTCTAATTGGGAAAAAACTGAGTGTAAAATCCTTGCACAAATCCCAAAAGGGGTCTTGGAAGCTTCCCAATTATGCAATAACTTTTCTGTACCATTTTGCCCTTTGGGTCACTTACGACTTCATTTGCGCTAGCACCTGCGGCCGCCCTTGATGACTTGTGGCACGCAGGTGCCAAGTCTTGTGGGCAGTGTGATATTTCTCTTTTGCGGCTCCATCTGCGCGGGCACCTGCGATCGCCCTTGACGACTTGCGGCGCGCAGGTGCTTAAGCCTTGCTTCATGCGTTGGCACCTGCGACACGCATGTACCCTGTTCCGTCACATATTCCTAGCAGAAGTTTCTTCTTCCTGTCATCTCTTGACTTAGCTTCCTTTTAGAGTCCATTTGGGTTCAAATCCTCTTCTATCTTTATTGCTCAAGAATGCCTGCATATAAGAGAATAGAAGCATAAATTCCTTCTAAATAGCATCAAATCAAGGCAATAACTCTTGTTTAAGAGCTAAATAAGTTGGTAGATTGCAAACTTATCAAACTCTCAAACTTGAACTATTGCTTGTCCTCAAGCAAAGCACTCATAAGGCTAAGGATTGACACAAACTTCTTAAGATACAAGGATAAAACACAAGAAAATAATGAATAATAGACTCAAAACAAAAGACTCAAACAAAAATACTAACCTCGTTTGGTACCACCACAAGCATAAGGCAAATACACTTCATTTCAAAAGCTCACTTCAAGAGACTTCAATTCTCATTCAAAATCAGGAGAACTTTTCATTTAAAACAAGATCATTAAGCTTCTCAAGTCATTGACATAAACCTTCAAGGTTTGCCTCAAGATTCGCTGCACAACTTGTCTCATTCATTCCTCTCAATTGATATCAAGACTTCACTATTTACTCCAAGGATGCAATGCCACTCACCACAAGAGAGAATCCCACTCACAATTACGCGATTCATAATATAGGGATTATACGAGAACATAAAGATTGTAACTCTCTCAAAGAATTTCAAGTGCACACACATAGAACCATAGGCTTACCCTTTATGTGATTCGCCACTAATGTAGAGTTGCAAAGCTCGAAATCAACTAAGGACTTACGGGTAACAATGTAGGCTAGGGCTATGGTGAGGATTTCATTTGGCTCAAGTGACTAAACATCCCTAACACTATCATTATGTATTCAAGTACACCGCTCACATTTTCGATTCAGCTTCACCTTATTCCTCCCTCTCACAACCCAAGTTTTCCCAATAACTATTCTTCCGAACACCATTTTTGTTCAGCTCATTTGGTAAAACCACTCTATTCTTTTATCTTTCATTCATTCATCTCTTTGACACTTAAAGCATTTTACAAGATAAGCATAGGGTTCTACCTCACATTGAAGCTCAACTCATTTTTCCAACATTAATGCATACACCCCCAAACTTAGGCTTTTGCCTACATCAACATTCCATTTTTCATTTATATGCCTCCAAACTTAGGCTTTTAGCCTACACTTTCATTTCTAGCAATTAGGGAGGACGGGTGCCAAGATAGAGGATTCAAAAAGGGTCAAGGTGTCTAGCATTGGGTGCCAAAAAAAAGTTAAGGGCTCAAAGGGGTTGACTAGGATCATTGTTAAGGGAAGGAACTTTTGGGGTAAAGTGACTAATTCAAAAAAAGGCCTAAGGTCATCTTCCAAGCTAAGCAACATCTAGGATTTCACCTTGAATCACATTCGCGGCAAGTTCTAGACGATATGCATACACAAGAACAAAATAAACCTTACCACACAAGGCATCACATCACAAGGGATCCATAATTAGTCTCAAAATCAATTGGAATGAATGACATTTGACAAGCTACTTCGAGTTCTGCACAACTCATTTGTGAATCAATCAAGCCAAATGGAGAATGTGCAAATCATGACAAGAGAATATTTTTTCAAAAATCATTTTCTCCTCTTTTCTCTATTTCCAAATTCCTTTGCCGAGATTTTTTTTGGTGATCCCATTCAAGACAAGTGCAACACAGACTCAAAATAAATACTAAAACTTGACATTTTTCCTTAAGAAAGTCTTCTCTCAATCTATCATAGGAAAATTTCACCCGGTTCGACACAAAAATAAAGAAAAGAAAATTTTGCTCCTTAGAAAAGAACCGTAGTATGAAGAAAACCTTCAGAGTTTATTCAAAAACTAACTAGTATCTATAAAGGGAATATTTAAACTATGCGCTCATGGATCATTTGAGGGCGATGGCACTAAGCGCGATTTGCAAAGCATGGGTAGTAAAACAATTAATGTGTAGGACTAACCCGGTAACATGGCAATCTCACATCCAAAACATCAAAGAGATCAAGCCCGGCAAGGGCACAATATAAAGTATAAGAAAAACAAAGGCCCGACGAGGACAATAAACAAAATAATCCAAAACATGCCCTACAAGGGCCCAAAATATCTAAAACATCTAATCAAATCCCGACAAGGGTAAGAAAAGTATGCAACAAATGTCTAAGCCCGACAAGGGCAAAACCACAACCAAAACATATAAATAGAGAGAATAAAGGAGGTGAGGTGCAAAGTCTCCTTGAGCTCACTAATCTGAGTCGCCATCCTGCAATCTGCTGCAAAATTGGGTCCAATTCCTCCCATACGGGAGTGTGCTATCTGTTGAGACTCCAATAATACCCTCTGAAACTCCTCGTCATTATCCTTATCTCCCATGCTGGCGAACAAATCATCAACTGGGCCAGTAGTCCTACGGAGGGCGACCATAACTTTTTTGAGCAAGCTCATGTCTGTATCTGTCATAGGGGGCCTTACCCTTTGCCTTGTCCACATCAGCCCGGATTGAGGTGACATGCCTTTTCCACAATATCAACTCTTGTACAAAGCTTGTCCAGACTATCAAAGGCATCCTTCATTGCATCTTTGACAATTTTTTGGATGAGTCCTGGAAGCTTCTTAGACAATGTGCCTAGTTAAGTCTCATGGGAATAAGTCATGCCAACTAACTTTTGGAGACCAGTCGGGCATGAGGAAGAAGGGGATGGTGAAGGTCTAGGAGGTAGAGCATTCGAAGGATTTTCCGACACTACGGGAGTAGGAGTACCTAACACAGACCTCGGTGGAAAAGATGCACCCGTATCAACAACTGCTTCTGAGATCCCCACATCAGCAAAACCTTGCGACTTTCTCTTTTTCACTTTGAGAGCGTCAGTATCCCTCTTCTTCTCCATATCAACCACTCCGGTTGCAAGAATAGGCTGGTCAGAACCAAAGTAAGGAATCCAGGCTTTAGCACAAAGCTTGCTGATGAGCACTGGAAAGGACATTGAAGTAGCGAGCTGGTGATCTTTCTTTTTAATTACCACCACCACTATCTCTCCAAAATTCACATGTATCCCAGACATGATGCACGTAACTAAAATGATCTCAACAGTGGTAACCTTTTGATCATTATAAGAATGTAAGAAACGGGAACAAACGAAATCATACCACAACTTGGCTTCAAAGCAGAGGTCATGTCAAGGAATTTCACCACCGAACGTGGCCCATAAAGGTTCACCCGTAGCTATAATCTTCACCACCCATTATAGCTGGTCACTCTTCATAGAGACCTAATTTGCGTATGTGGTTCCCGAAGCTATAGATGTATTCTAATAAATGGAATTTAGGGCAGTCAGAGTGATATCAACCTCCTTTCCCTGAACTACAATAGATGTCAAGCAAGGGAAGTCTTCAGCCTTTTTTGGATCCTTTATGGAGTCTTGCTTTGCTTGGTAGGATGCATAAAACTCAAGCACCATGTCTGGATAATATCTATTGCTTATCCTCAAGCAAGATACTCACAGGGCAAGGAATGAATTATGCTCTAGACTCAATCAAGGCACAAAAGACTGATCTATACTAAAAATTAAGAAAAATAATAAACAAAAGACTCAACTATGGTGCTCATCTCAATTTGAACCACCACAAACTCAAGGAATTTGGCCATCTCAAAACCTTTTCCAAAAGGACTTCATTTCTCATTCAAAATCAAGGGAATTTTGTCATTCAAAACAAGACATTTAAGCTTCTCAAGTCATTGGCATGGGCCGTCAAGGTTTTCCTCGAGATTTGCCACACAATTTGTCTAATTCATTCCTCTCAATTAAAATACAGACTTCATGATTCAATTCAAGTGCATGATGCCACTCACCACAAGAGATAATCCCACTCACAATCATTCAATTCACAAAACAACGGGATTATAGGAGAACCAAGAAGACTCTCACTCTCTCAAGGAAGTTCAAGTGAACACACGTTGAACCATAGGCTTGCCTTTCATGTAAATTGCCACTAATGTAGGGTAGCCAAGCTCAGAATCACCAAGGACTTGCGAGTTACGATGTTGGCTAGGGCTAGGTGAGGATTTCATTTGGTTTAAGTGACTACACCTCCCTAATGCTCTTTGTTCTCATTTCAACACATTTTCAATCAACTTCACCTTATTTCTCCCTCACACAACCCAAGCTTCTCCATTTCAATCATGATCATTCGACTCCTTGTATCGCCTTCATTTGGTAGCACCTATTTTTTATTTTCATTTTCACTCATTGGATTGACTTTTGGAGCAATTTTCAATTCAAACCTAAGGTGCTACCTTGCATTTGAAGTGCATTCCTTTACTTTTCTTTATTTGATCAGATACACCCCTAAACTTAGGCGTTTGCCTATGTTGTCTTTTCATTTCCCCCCAAACTTAGGCTTTGGCCTACATTGCACTTTCAAGCAATTAGGGAGGATGGGTGCCAAGATAGAAATTCAAAAAGGTCAAGGTGTTAACAAGGTGCCAAAGAACGGTTACAAGCTCAAAGGGGTTCACTAGGATTGATGTCATGGGAAGTCATTTGGGTGAAGTGGCTATCAAAAAGAGCTTAAGGTCATCTTCCAAGCTCGGTCACACCTAGAATTTCACCTTGAATCACATTAGGGGCAAGTTATAGACAATACGCATGGACGAGAATCAAGGTAAAGCCTCACCACAAAAGGCATCATGCCACAAGACTTCTTTCATTAGTCTCAAAATCAATTGGGACCAATGATTTTTGACAAGCTATTCCGAGTTCATTACACACTCGTTTGTAAGTCAATCAAGCCAAAGCGAGAGTGTGCAAGTCATGACAAGAGAATGCTTTTCCTCAAAAATTCATTTCCCTTCTTTCTTTTATTTTCAAAAACAATTTGCCAAGATTTTTTTTTGGTGGGCCCATTTCGAGACAAGCAACTATGGACTCAATTTTAAACTAAAACTTGGCATTTTCCCTTAAGAAAGTCGCCTCTCAATCTATCATAGGGAAACACCAACCCGGTTCGACACAAAAACAAAAGAAAAAGAAATAATCAAAACGTTTGCTCCTTGGGAAAGAATCGTGGTATTAAGAAAACCCTTGGAGTTTATTGCTAAACTACTATTAACAAGGCGATATCCAAATTTTGTGCTCATGATTCATTTAAAAACAAGCCTTGGCGTAGGCCCTTAGCGCATTTGCAAAGAACGGGTAGTGAAATAATAGGGTATGTAAGACAAACCCAGCAACACAATCCCAATAACAAAATAAAATAAAATTAAAAAATCAAGCCCATCGAGGGCACAATTAATCTCAAAACAAACTAACATAATCGAAAGAAAAGACCCGGTAAGGGCAATAAGCCTCACAACAAGTTTCACCAATAATGTAATTAGTTACAGGCTCCCCCCAACTCAAAGCTTGCATGGTCCACAATGCACATAAAGTTAAAATAAGAAAGAATGAGTGAAAAAACTCCCTGATTGTGCTAAGGATGGTGACGATGCCTCCTAGAATAGAATTTCTAAGTTGTCCTCTGTGGCTATTGTGGTAATGATTCTGATGATGGGATGTAGGCATGTGCAGGGTGATAACTCGGTAATCTACCAACTTATTGAGCCTATATCCATGAATTATTGCTATATTTTGAACAGATTTAGAGGTTTTAATGGCCTTTATTGATGTCTATGAAGGTACTTTTGATAAATGATGAGAAACAAGGAAATGGACCCAAAACGAGCTCAAAAGGAGTGAAGTGTGAAGTGTTCAGAAAAGCTGAAGATTCAAACCTGAGATGCGGTAATCGTGCGACATGCACAAGCTGAGGTGCGAACCGCACTTTCTTCGCATGAAGGTGAAAAAGCCACAGAAGAATCTGCTTAGGGGTGCGGTCGTTGTGCGACGCGCACAACCCAATGTGCGAACTACAACCCCTTCGCATAAAGCTCCCAAAGTTAGCTGAAGTCACTGGTCCAACTGAAGAGGGTGTACGACGCGCACATCACGATATGCAAACCGCACATCGTGCCACACACCACCCAAAGGGAAATTTTGTCCTAAATTTTAGTGACGTTTTGGGAAACTGTAAAAGGTCAATTTAGGCACAATTGTAAAAAACATTCTTCAGTCCTGAATATTGGAGAAAGTTTTTTGCCTTGAGAATAAGTTTTCCTCTCCAAAAAGAGAATAGGGTTTGAATCCATTCTCTTGGTTAACCATTTGTGTACTAAAATTGAGCTTAGAACTTGAGATTCATCTCCAATGAAGAGGATTTTGACTTACCGATTTGATATATCTCTCTCATTTGCTATGAGTGGCTAATTTCTATTGTCTAGGGGTGTGTTGATGATTGATGCTTGACAAATGGGTGTGGGTGTTGTTAATTCATATTTATAATTGCTTATTTGACATGGGTCTAGGAGTTTCACCAGGTTTTAATCCTAAAATTAGTGGTTGCAAATATTAATTTTCATTACTTGACTATTTGATTGCTTGAAAGAGGATTTCATGATTTCGGATGTGAAATTACTAGTGGGTACTTGGGACTCCATCCATATTTGAGGCTATAAATAGCTCTTATCGAAGGAATCACCCACTTAAGGGTCTAAGCTAGAGATAGTGTGACCTCCCCAAGCTTAGATTGGTTGTTTGTTGATCAAACCGATGATGCTTTAACAGAGATTATTGTATATATGGTTGTTAATCGAGAGATAACAATCCATACCCATGACCAATGTTACTTATGTCGCATGAGCATTAGTGCACATTGCACACCAGTTTCACACCTCTTAGATAGAACACTGGCAGTTTTCTCCGAAAATCCACACCGCCATGCGATCAGTGGGGTGTTTCGCATATCCAGAAGTGCGTGTCGCACAACCTTTGCACAATGATAAATAGAAACATGATCTAAATTGACCTATTAGTTGTGCGATGGAGGTGCGGCCACATCAGCATTAGTGCGCTTCACACAACTGCCTCAAGGAGTGTTCTATTTTCTCTAGCTAATATCATTGAGGACAATGCTCTATAAGTTTGGGGGTTTTGGTCTTACATGCCCCATTGTCTTACTACCCGTGCTTTGCAAATGCACTAAAGGCCTACGCCAAGGCTTGTTTTTAATTGAATCATGAGCGCACAATTGGATATCACCTTTTTAATAGTAGTTTAGCAATAAACTCTAAGGGTTTTCTTAATACCACGATTCTTTCTCAAGGAGCAAAAGTTTTCTTTATCTTTCTTTTTCTTTTGTTTTTGTGTCGAACCGCGTTGGTGTTTCCTAATGATAGATTGAGAAGCAACTTTCTTAAGGGAAAATGCCAAGTTTTAGTTTTAGAATTGAGTCCGTAGTTGCTTGTCTCGAAATGGGGGCCCACCAAAAAAAATTTTCTCTTGGCAAATTATTTTGAAAATAAAAGGAAGAAGGAAAATGAATTTTTAAGGAAAAGCATTCTCTTGTCATGACTTGCACACTCTCGCTTTGACTTGATTGACTCACAAACGAGTGTATAATGAACTCAGAATAGCTTGTCGAAAATCATTTGTCCCAATTGATTTTGAGACTAATGAAAGAAATCTTGTGGCATGATGCCTTGTGTGGTGAAGCTTTACCTTGATTCTTGTGCATAAGTATCGTCTAGAACTTGCCCCGAATGTGATTCAGGGAAAAATTCTAGGTGTGACCGAACTTGGAAGATGACCTTAGGACCTTTTTTATAGATACTTCACCCAAATGACTTCCCATGACTTCAACCCTAGTGAAACCCTTTGAGCTTGTGACCGTTCTTTGGCACCTTGTTAACACCTTGACCTCCTTGAAACCTATATCTTGGCACCCATCCTCCCTAATTGCTTGAAAATGAAATGTAGGCTAAAAGCCTAAGTTTGGAGGGGGGGGATGAAGGATAACATAGGTAAATGCCTATGTTTGGGGGGGGGATGAAGGATAACATAGGTAAATGCCTATGTTTGGGGGTGTATGTGATCAAATGAGGAGAAGAAAAGAAGTGCACTCAAAGTGCAAGGTAGCACCTTAGGTTTGAATTGAAAATTTTCTCCAAAAGTTCAATCGAATGAGCAAAATGAAAAGATAAAATAGGTGCTACCAAACAAAGGCGATACAAGGAGTTTTAATGATCATGAGTAAAAAGGAGAAATCTTGGGTTGTGTGAGGGAGAAATAAGGTGAAGCTGAAATTGAAAAATATGAGCGGTGTTCAAAATTAGAATAAAGAGCATTAGGGAGGTGTAGTTACTTGAACTAAATGAATATCCTCAGCTTATCCCTATCCAACATCGTAACCCGCAAGTCCTTGGTGATTTTGAGCTTGGATACCCTACATTAGTGGCAATATACATGAAGGGAAAGTCTATGGTTCGACGCATATGCACTTCAACTTCCTTGAGAGAGTGAGAGTCTTCTTTGTTCTCCTATAATCCCGATAGTTTGTGAATTGAATGATTGTGAGTGGGATCCTCTCTTGTGGTGAGTGGCATCATGCACTCGAATTAAAACATGAAGTCTCTATTTTAATTGAGGAGAATGAATGAGACAAGTTCTGTGACGAATATCGAGGCAAACCTTGACGGTCCATGCCAATGACTTAAGAAGCTTAAATGTCTTGTTTTGAATGACAAAATTCCCTTGATTTTAAATGAGAAGTCCTTTTGGAAAAAGTTTTAAAATGGCCAAATGCCTTGATTTTGTGGTGGTTCAAATTGAGATGAGCATCGTAGTTGAGTCTTTTATTTGAGTCTTCTTTTTTATTCTTTTTTTTAGTATAGATTAGCCTTTTGTGCATTAATTGAGTCTAGAGAATAATTTATTCCTTGCCGTGTGAGTATCTTGCTTGAGGACAAGCAGTTGTCACGCCCCCAGGTTACCCCCTGGACGTAACATGGAAGTTGGAACCACAAGTGCCCCAAGTTAACCCCTTGGTCATAACATACTCAAGCATAACAAAGATAAGCGGAATCATAATAGATAAATTTGGAATCACATACATGGGTAATCAAGTCAAACAAGATATACAATCTGGAAGGAGACTCGAACACTGTCTATGTCTGAAAAGCCTCTACATGACATAAGGAGTTGCTAGGATAAGACCCTAGCTAACTCGAAGTACGAAAATAGGAAATCAACATAACTAAAACATATCTGGTCCTCGAACTAAGAGGACTCACCAACAGCTGACAGGAAAGTGACCTGGACGCTCTAGCCATGTGTCTGGAAAGGAACACCTGAATCTGCATCATCAAAGAATGCAGCGCAAGATATGCGTCAGTACTATAAGATGTACCGAGTATGTGAGCGATGCATGAATCATGATAAAAATAGTTTAAAACATGCTTAAGAATGAACTTGTTACTTAAAGGAGGACCATAAATAAATATCAAGGTATAAAACATAAAACATGAAATAACACTTAAGTTTCGTAATATAGAGTCATATAACTTCATAGCTTGAAAATAAACATGTGGGAGTTTCTCTTAACCGACATTAAACCCTGTTGAGCTACATGGAGTTCAGTGTCTTGCACCCACACTGAAAGAGTTGTCCTAACCGGACAAGGTTAGAACCATTTCATACCAGGATCCTATCATAATAAGCCTCAACACGGGCAACCTACGGTGGCAACATAGTTTTCGACTTGGGTTATTTGAACCCTCGTCTCTCGGTGCTAAATACTACTCCCAAAACATAATAATAACATGAACTCATAAACATGTGACATATCTAATGCCATACTTGTTCATACTTGTTCATAACTTGTTCATAGCTTGTTCATAACTTGTTCATAGCTTGTTCATACCCAGGATCGTCATACTACTCATGAGTTTTAGTTTTAGAAAATTGCTCATAAGCATTGATGGGACATCGGGTGTCTTATCTTGCATAGTACTTCATAACATTGAAAAACTTGCATACTTCATGACTTGTAAAATTTGCATGGATCTAGTTCATTTTCATAAAACATATACTTTCATAAACACATGCTTAAAAATCGATAAGGAACACACTATCAAATCCAATTTGCTTAAATCAACTTCATGCATGTAGAGATTTCCATGGTTAAGCTTCAATTCATGAAATAAGAGTTAACATGTAAAACCCATATGAAATCATGCAATTTAGTAGTAATTTCATAAGCAAATCATGAAGAGATCATAATTAGCAAAACCCTTAAGAATTGGATAAGTACCCTAATTTGAAGATCATGAAATCAAAACTTGAATTAGGGGTTTTGGGCACAAGGGTGAAAGGAACCCATTGTTGATTACCCACATACCTTGATTGAAGATAACCCACTTGAATTGGAAAGGCTTAGGAGTCTTGAACTTGGAGCTTGGAGACTTGAAGCTTGAGGAAAACTTTTCTTCCTTTGGGAGGTGAATGAATGATTTAGGAGGAACTTAGGGTAATAAGGGTGAAAACCCTACTTGAAATAGTCAAAATAACCTCACTTAGTAGTTAAAAGGGTGGGTAATGACTAAAATGCCCCTGGGACTTAAATAAGAAATTTTAGGAAACTGGACCGCCTCACGGGTTACCCGATGGGTGTTGTGCCCACGATGGCCCATCGGCCAAGGCGTCGGGTAGGGCTACCTTGGTCGAAGTCTGCTGGACCCTTACGACGGCGAGATCCCATGGCCCGTTGATTTTGCGATGCCCGTGGGGTTGCCCATCGAGAGAAAGGTGGACAAGGGAAGAGAGACCCTGGATCATTCTGACAGCTAGCTCCCACGGGTCATCGCACCTACGACGCCCGTGGCCTCACCTGTCGAGAAGACTGGGTGATGGGGAGGAGTGCCCTGGATTATTTTGATATGGATCCTATGAGCCATCGCACCTGCGGTGCCTATCGTGGCCGCCCGTCGGGCTGACACAGCTGGCACAACCCAATTGCTTGGTCTTCACGGGGAACCCCATAGGCCGTCTGAGCTACGACGCCCGTGGCACTGCCCGTGGTGACCTACAGTTGCAGGAAATACAACCACTCATTGGGTTCATGATTCAATAGCTGGTTTGCTTTTTCCGAGGTGTTACAATATCTCTCCCTTGGGCTCATTCATCCTCGAATAAAGACTAGACAAGGAAAATTGAGGAGAAAACAACCCAACCAAACATTGAAACATAGAAATCGAGGGATCATCATGAAAACTGAACTTCTTAACTTGAAAATATGATAAACTAACTTCATAAAACATGTATGCATGCTAGGATCGTGAGAGAAACGGGTGGAATAGAATCAGAGGGACATACTAAGGAGGAAATTGTTACCTCAAGCTGGAACTGAGTTGGAAGGAAAGAGATGAGGATATTTGGCCTTCATGGCCTCCTCCGCTTCCCAAGTAGCACCTTCTACGAGCTGGTTCCTCCAAAGGACTTTCACCGAGGCAAATTCTTTGTTCCTCAACCTCAAAACCTGACAATCAAGAATCTTCACGGGAATCTCCTCATAAGTGAGACTATCCTTCACACCCAACATATCCTCCAAAGTCTGAATAGTACGCTCTGCTTGGCCGTCTATCTGAGGATGAAAAGTTGTGCTAAGCTTCACCTGAGTACCAAGACCTTTCTGAAACGATCTCCAAAAACTGAGATGTAAACTGAGGACCTCTATCAAAAATGATAGAAAAGGGAACACCATGCAATCGAACTATCTCTCGGATGTAGAGTCTGGCATAGTCGTCTGCTGAATCAGTAGTCTTAACAGCTAAGAAGTGGGATGACTTGGTCATCTGGTCGACAATCACCCAAATGGAATCATGTGTCCTTCGAGTATGAGGCAAGCCAGTATTAAAGTCCATATTGATTGCTCCCCATTTCCATGGAAGGTAAATATTTTGAATTATGCCACCCGACCTTTGATGCTCCACCTTAACTTGTTGACAGTTGGGACACTTAGCCACAAACCCGGCTATGTCCCTCTTATACCATTCCATCAAAAGACTTCCCGTATATCACGGTACATCTTAGTGGCACCCGGATGGATGGAATATCTAGAACTGTGAGCCTCGATCAGAATCTGCTGCCTCAACCCATCAATATCAGGCACACATAAACGACCCTGATAGCGAAGCAAGCCATCTCCCCCTTGGGAGAAAACTTCGACCCGCTGCTGATGAACTGCACCCATAAGTTGAAGTAGAATGGGGTCTTTGTCTTGCTTTGCCTTCACCTCAGCTACCAAAGATGATTCAGCACCATTTTGTACAATCACCCTACCTTCTGTCGAGTCTATGAGGCAAAGTCCCAATCAAGCTAGCCTATGAAACTCTTTAACCAATTCCTTCATCCCATCTTCAATGAAAGACACACTTCTCATGGACAGTCTACTCAAAGCATCCGCTACGACATTGGCCTTACCCGGATGGTAAATCACACTCATATCATAATCCTTAAGAAGCTCTAGCCACCTCTTTTGTCGCAAGTTCAATTCCTTTTGAGTGAACACGTACTGAAGACTCTTATGATCGGTGAATCCATCCACGTGCACACCATATAAGTAGTCTCTCCAAATATTCAAAGCGAAGACTACGGCTGCCAACTCAAGGTCATGGGTAGGATAGTTCTTCTCATGAGCCTCATGCTATCTCAAAGCATAAGCAATCACCTTACCATGCTGCATCAAAACACAACCCAAACCAATCCTAAAAGCATCACAATACACCACAAAATCATCTAGGCCCTCGAGTAGGGTCAACACTGGAGCGGTGGTCAATCTAGTCTTCAATTGCTGAAAACTTTTCTTACAAACATCGCACCACTGAAATCTTACCTTCTTCTGAGTCAATCGGGTCAAAGGCGAGGCAATGGAAGAGAAACCCTCTACGAACCTTCTGTAGTAACTAGCTAAACCCAAAAAGCTCCTAATATCATATGAAGAAGTAGGTCTAGGACAGTTCCTTACTGCTTCTATCTTTTGAGAATCAACTCGAGTACTATCTTTAGTCACAATATGACCCAGAAAAGCAACAGACTGCATCTAAAACTCACACTTGCTGAACTTAGGAAACAACCATCTATCTCTGAGAGATTGCAACACAACCCTCAAGTGATCCGCATGCTCCTACTCACTCCGAGAGTAGATGAGGATATCATCAATGAAAACAATTACAAACATATCGAAATACTATTTGAACACACGGTTCATCAAATTCATAAAAACCGCAAGAGCATTCGTTAGACCAAAAGACATCACAACAAATTTATAATGACCATACCGAGTCCTGAAAGCTGTCTTTGGAATATCACACTCTCTAACATGAAATTGATGATAACCGGATCTAAGGTCGATCTTGGAGAAGAAACTAGCACCTTGAAGCTGATCGAACAAGTCATCAATCCTAGGAATGAGATACGTATTCTTGATTGTGACCTTGTTCAACTGACGGTAGTCAATACATATTCTAAGGGAACCATCTTTCTTTCGAATAAACAAAACTAGGGCACTCCATGGAGAAATTCTAGGCCTGATGAAACCTTTATCAAGAAGATCCTTCAACTTATCTTTCAACTCTTTAAGTTCCGCGGGAGCCATTCTATAGGGAGGAGTAGAGACATGATTCGTATCTGGGAGAAGATCTATCCTAAAGTATATCTCCCGCTCGGGAAGGACTCCAGGCAAATCCTCGGGAAACACTTCTGGAAACTCATTCACAACAGGAACAGACTGAAGGGATAGGGTTTCAGACTCCGTGTCCATAACCTACACAATGTGATAAACATACCCCTTTGAAATCATCTTTCTAGCCTTAAGATAAGATATGAAACGACCTTTTAAGGAGAGGGGACTACCCTGCCATTCTAAAATGGGTTCATTAGGAAACTTGAAACTGACAACCCGAGTACGACAATCAACAGAAGCATAACATGCATACAACGAATCCATGCCCAGAATGACATCAAAATCAGTCATCTCCAAATCTACTTGATCCGCTGAAATAACTCTATGAAGGACTGAGATAGGGCAATTTTAGTAGATTCTTTCGGCTAGAACTAACTCACCAACAGGGGTAGAGACACTAAAGGGTTCTAAAAGCAATTCGAAACAAACTTCAAACTTGCATGCAATATAAGGGTTCATAAAAGATAAGGAGGCATCGGGGTCTAACAAAGCATACACATCGAAAGAGAAGACTTTAAACATACCTGTAACAATATCTGGGGAACCCACTTGATCCTGATGAGAGGACATAGCATAAAGGCGATTATGGCGCTAGCTACTAGAATTAGAAGTTGTGCCCTGTTGGGCTGGTCGACCTCCTAAAGCTGCTGGGGTAGATTGAGACCTACCACCCTGCCCCTTATTAGCTGAAGGGCAATCTCTAAGCAAGTGCCCAGTCTGTCCACACCCATAACATGCACCCGAGCCCAAACGACACTCTCCCAGGTGATTCTTCCCACACCTGGTACAAACGGGAAAAGAAGGTCCATTAGCAACACTTCCTTGAGACTGGGAATAAGAACCAGATCCTCACCTACTTTGATCATGACGAGGCTTCTGAGACTGGGTGGGAGCACTAGTAGAAGAATGAACGTATCCTGATGACTTCTTTTGGAAAGAAGAGCGATGTCCACCTCCGGACCTGTGATGACTAAAATCTAATCCTTCAGATCTAACCCTCTTGTTCTTCCTTGCCATCTCCCTAATCTTGTCACCCTCAATCTGATGGGCATGAGTCATGAGTCGGGAAATGTTCATATCACTCAACAACATGAAGACCTACACTCTTTCTTCACCACATCAGAAACCCCATATATAAACTTGCTCATTTGATTGTGCAGGTCCACTACCATGGAGGGAGCATATCTAGACAACTGAGTGAACTTCAGACTATACTCTTGCACCAAAATCAACCCCTGTTTCAAGTTCACAAATTCCTCCACTTTTGCTTGCCTCAACTCTCGGGGAAAGAACTTATCAAGGAAGGCCCTCTCAAAACACTCCCAAGTTATGGGGATCGCGTCCCACACCCTAGCATCCTTCCATTATGTGAACCAAATATGAGCCACGTCCTTGAGTTGATAGGATGCAAGCTCAATACAATCAACCCCAACCAGTTGCATCACTTAAAAGATCTTCTTCACTTCATCAATAGAGTTGAGCGGGTCCTCACTCACTTTTGAACCCCAAAATTCAGGTGGTTTTATTAAACGAAGTCACGAACTCGGGCCGCTACCCCACCTTAAGGATGAATAGGGGCAGGAGCCTGATGATTGGCCTGAGTGGCCAAAGTCTAGGCTAGAAAATGGATGGCATTCCTAAGCTTTTCATTCGTGACATCGGGAACCAAAATGAGAGGAACAACATTCCGAGCAGCTCGGGGAGGCATAGCACGCTGAGAAGGCATAGTCTAAAACGTATAAGATAAAGATTAGAGGAACATAAGAGTTAAGCTCTATCGTACGACATGATCATGAAGGAAGTGAAGTTTTCTGAGACATCCATAGCTTCCCTCTCATATGTGTGGCGCACTTCACACACATGAAAAAGACTCTACTTGATGCGACTTTCAGACACCCTAGGACTCTTGAACCTGAGGCTCTGATACCAAGTTTGTCACTCCCCGAGGCTACCCCCTGGACGTAACATAGGACTTGGGACCACAAGTGCCCCAAGGTAACCCCTTGGTCATAACATACTCAAGCATAACAAAAATAAGCGGAAGCATAATAGAAAAATCTGGAATCGCATACATGGGTAATCAAGTCAAATAAGATATACAATTTGGAAGGAGACTCGAACACTGTCTATGTCTGAAAAGCCTATACAAGACATAATGAGTTGCTAGAATGAGATCCTAGCTAACTCAAAGTACGAAAATACAAAATCAACATAACTAAAACATATCAAGTCTTCGAACTAAGAGGACTCACCAACAACTGACAGGAAAGTGACCTGGATGCTCTAGCCACGTGTCTGAAAAGGAACACCTGAATCTGCATCATCAAAGGATACAACTCAAGATATGCATCAGTACTATAGGATGTATCGAGTATGTGATCGATGCATGAATCATGATAAAAATAGTTTAAAACATGCTTAAGAATGAACTTGTTACTTAAAGGAGGACCATAAATAAATATCAAGGTATAAAACATAAAACATGAAATAAAACTTAAGTTTCATAATATAGAGTCATATAACTTAATAGCTTGAAAATAAACATGTGGGAGTTTCTCTTAACCAACATTAAACCATGCTGAGCTACATGGAGTTCAGTGTCTTGCACCCACACTGAAAGAGTTGTCCTAACCAACCAAGGTTAGAACCATTTCATACCAGGATCCTGTCATAATAAGCCTCAATACGGGAAAACTATGGTGGCAATGTAGTTTTGGACTTAGGTTATCTTAACTTTCGTCTCTCGATGCTAAATACTACTCCCAAAACATAATAATAACATGAGCTCATAAATATGTGACATATCTAATGCCATATTTGTTCATAACTTGTTCATAGCTTGTTTATAGCTTGTTCATAGCTTGTTCATAGCTTGTTCATACCCTGGATCATCATACTACTCATGAGTTTTAGTTTTAGAAAATGGCTTATAAGCATTGATGGGATATCGGGTGTCTTGTCTTGCATAGTTCTTCATAACATGGGAAAACTTGCAAACTTCATGACTTGTAAAATTTGCATGGCTCTAGTTCATTTTCATAAAACATATAATTTCATAGAACATAGGAACTAGGCATGCACATGCTTGAAAATCCATAAGGAACATGCTATCAAATCCAATTTGCTTAAATCAACTTCATGCATGTAGAGATTTCCATGGTTAAGCTTCAATTCATGAAATAAGAGTTAACATGTAAAAACCCATATGAAATCATGCAATTTAGTAGTAATTTCATAAACAAATCATGAGGAGATCATAATTATCAAAACCCATAAGAATTGGATAAGAACCCTAATTTGGAGATCATGAAATCAAAACTTGAATTAGGGGTTTTGCGCACAGGGGGGAAAGGAACCCATTGTTGATTACCCACTTACCTTGATTGAAGATAACCCACTTGAATTGGAAAGGCTTAGGAGACTTGAACTTGGAGCTTGGAGACTTGAAGCTTGAGGAAGAACTTTTCTTCCTTTGGGAGGTGAATTAATGATTTAGGAGGAACTTAGGGAAATAAGGGTGAAAACCCTACTTGTATCAAAATGGGTTCACAATGGGAGGTGAATGAATGATTTAGGAGGAACTTAGGGTAATAAGGGTGAAAACCCTACTTGTATCAAAATGAGGTCGTACCGACAGAGACTTGATGCTAGCTATATGAAGATTGTATCAAAATGGGTCCACAAGGAGAGTAAATGCTTAAAACACGAAAGTAAAAGGTTGGGGGAATCGGGATTTTGTCACTACAATCACAATTCGAATTAAATCAAATGAGTAAAGCGGGTGTACCAAATTGAGTAGGCGACTAGGGATGTGAATCCAATGGGGTTTTAATTTGGGATAGGGTGATTATCAATTCACACTTATTCTCGCTTAATATCGATCAACAACAATATATCCGATAATCCCAGTTAGAGCATCATCGATTAAATCAACAAGCAACCAATATCTAGCTTGGGGAGGTCACACTATCTCTAGCTTAGACCCTTAAATTGGTAATTTTGTTTATATGAGCTATTTCTAGCCTCAAATCTGAATGGAGTCCCAAGTTCCCACTAGTAATCTCACATCTGAAACCATGAAATTCTCTTTCAAGCAACAACATAGTCAAGTAATGAAAATTAATGTTTGTAACCACCAATTTTAGGATTAAAACTTGGTGAAACTACTAGACCCATGTCAAATAAGTAATTATAAGTGAGAATTAACAACACCCACACCCATTTGTCAAGCACCTATTATCAACACATCCCTAGACAAATAAAATTAGCCACTCATAATAAAGGAGAGAGATATACCGAATGGGTAAGTCACAATCCTCTTCATTCAAGCTTAATATTAAGTTCTAAGATCATTTTTTGTACACAAATGGTTAACCAAGATTTGGAAGAGAGAATAGATTAAAACCCTCTTCTTCTTGGAGAGGAAAACTTGTTCTCAAGGGTAAAAGCTCTTCAGAATATTCAGGACTGAAGAATGTTTTTTTACAATTGTGCCTAAACTGGCCTTTTATACGTTCCCACAACGTCACTAATTTTTTGGACAAAATTTCCCTTTGATTGGTGTGCGGCATGACGTACGGTTCGCACATCGTAATATGCGCATCACACACCTTCTTCATTTGAACCAGTGACTCAGCCAACTTGGGAGACGTCATGTGAAGTGGGTGCGGTTCGCACCATGGGTTGTGCGCATCGCACAATGACTGCACCCCGTGAAAGATCCTTTAGGAAATCCTAAGCTTCATACAGTGGCAGGTGTGTGTCACACAAGCGTCGCATCTCAGGGCAAATTCTTTGTCTTTTTTTGATCACTTCACACTTCACTCCTTTTAAGCTCTTTTTGGGTCCATTTCCTTATTTTTTATCTTTGATCACAAGTACCTGCATAGACATCAATAAAGGCTAATAAGTTGGTAGATTACTGACTTATCAATATCCTCCCAGCACGTCCAAAAATGGTGACCATGCTCTATTAGCGAACTGTTTGGTGATATTTGGGAATTCATCCCCAAGCCCAGCCTGATTAAAGCTTTTCGTCGATGTAAAAGACCGGTTAGCTCGGTACTTGACTTAATAGGGTCTCATGCCCTCCACACAGAATCAGATTCTATCCTCCTCATTAATAGGGATTGGATAAACCTCTGGAGTAGCTACTGGGGCTTTCTTCTCAGTGGAGCTCTTACCCTTGCTTTTGTTCTTGTTGGTGCTTGTGGTTGGAGCTTTACGGGTGTAACCTCTGTTAGAAGTCATTGCTTGCAAGAGGATGTGAGTGCCAAAGAAAACTAAGATTTTTTTTTCTACTTTTCATATGGAATAAAGAAAACAACTACAAGAATTTAAGGAATTAAGAAGAAATGGAATGCACAAAGAAAGAAGTAGCACTAAGTTGACTGCCAGCATGTGCGATTCACATGCGTTTCATAGGTGGAGACCCACGACACGCATGTGATTTTGCATATGCTAGATAGTTTATTGGAATCATGGGAAAGGATATGCGCTGGCACATGCATTTTGTATGAGCCAACATGAGACACACATGTGCTGGCGCATATACTTGGCAGTAGGCTGGCAAGGTTCAGCACCTACTTGCGTTGCCACCTACATTTCATAGGTGATGACTTGCAACACGCAAGTAAAATGCAGGTGAGAAATAGTGAGTGTGTTTAACTATCCATTTTTACTTGCATTGCACATATATTTTACAAGGCAACACCTGTGGCACGCAAGTGCCTAGAAGGTAAGAATCACATTCAACAACATCAAGGCATGCTAATGCAAATAGTTCACCAGTTTCTAAGTTAAACGGGTACTCAGACTACCCCAAAAAACTTCACAATCATAACCAAGACAACAATATCAACAAGTAACTGTCATGACCAGAAATCGAACTGTGATGGTGCCTACATAACCCCTTGGTCGGCAAGCCAACCCAAAAATGCGGAAGTACTATGAAACATTTTTAAATAATGAAAAGCGGAAGGGAAACATACAAGAAGTGGGCCAACAATGTAGATATAAAAGAACAAAAATAAATATACAAAAATAGCCCCAAAGTGATCGGGAAGATAAACATAAACAAGGACCAACCCCAGACCTGGTGTCACTGGTACAAGAGCATATAAAGTACAAAATAATGCTATACAATAAGTGTTGCCTATCCAAAATATAAAAACATAGACAAAAATAAATATGGAAAGCACCAGAGGAAAATATAGATAGAAATATAGATGGAAAGCAGTTTTCATGCGCTGAGGTTACCCCCTGGACGTAACATAGGAGTTAGGACCACAAGTGCCCCAAGCTAACCCCTTGGTCATAACATACTCAAGCATAACAAAGATAAGCGGAAGCATAATAGATAAATTTGGAATCTCATACATGGGTAATCAAGTCAAATAAGATATACAATCCGGAAAGAGACTCGAACACTGTCTATGTCTGAAAAGCCTCTACATGACATAAGGAGTTGCTAGGACAAGACCCTAGCTAACGCGAAGTACGAAAATACGAAATCAACATAACTAAAACTTATCTAGTCCTCGAACTAAGAGGACTTACCAACAGCTGACAGGAAAGTGACCTGGACCCTCTAGCCACGTGTCTGGAAAGGAACACCTGAATCTGCATCATCAAAGGATGCAGCGCAAGATATACGTCAGTACTATAGGATGTACCGAGTATGTGAGCGATGCATGAATCATGATAAAAATAGTTTAAAACATGCTTAAGAATGAACTTGTTACTTAAAGGAGGACCATAAATAAATATCAAGGTACAAAACATAAAACATGAAATAAAACTTAAGTTTCATAATATAGAGTCATATAACTTCATAGCTTGAAAATAAACATGTGGGAGTTTCTCTTAACCGACATTAAACCATGCTGAGCTACATGGAGTTCAGTGTCTTGCACCCACACTTAAAGAATTGTCCTAACTGGCCAAGGTTAGAACCATTTCATACTAGGATCCTGTCATAATAAGCTTCAACACGGGCAACCTACGGTGGCAAAATAGTTTTGGACTTGGTTTATCTGAACCCTCGTCTCTAGGTGCTAAATACTACTCCCAAAACATAATAATAACATGAACTCATAAACATGTGACATATCTAATGCCATAATTGTTCATACTTGTTCATACCTTGTTCATAACTTGTTCATAGCTTGTTCATAGCTTGTTCATAGCTTGTTCATAGCTTGTTCATACCTCGAATCGCCATACTACTCATGAGTTTTAGTTTTAGAAAATGGCTCATAAGAATTGATGGGACATCGGGTGTCTTATCTTGCATAGTACTTCATAACATGGGAAAACTTGCATACTTCATGACTTGTAAAATTTGCATGGCTCTAGTTCATTTTCATAAAACATATACTTTCATAGAACATAGGAACTAGGCATGCACATGCTTGAAAATCCATAAGGAACATGCTATCAAATCCAATTTGCTTAAATCAACTTCATACATGTAGAGATTTCCATGTTTAAGCTTCAATTCATGAAATAAGAGTTAACATGTAAAACCCATATGAAATCATGCAATTTAGTAGTAATTTCATAAACAAATTATGAGGAGATTATAATTAACAAAACCCATAAGAATTGGATAAGAACCCTAATTTGAAGATCATGAAATCAAAACTTAAATTAGGGGTTTTGGGCACAATGGTGAAAGGAACCCATTGTTGATTACCCAAATACCTTGGTTGAAGAAAGCCCACTTGAATTGGAAAGGCTTAGGAGACTTGAACTTGGAGCTTGGAGACTTGAAGATTGAGGAAGAACTTTTCTTCCTTTGGGAGGTGAATGAATGATTTAGGAGGAACTTAGGGTAATAAGGGTGAAAACCCTACTTGAAATAGTCAAAACAACCTCACTTAGTAGTTAAAAGGGTGGGTAATGACTAAAAGTCCCCTGGGACTTAAATAAGAAATTTTAGGAAACTGGACCGCCTCATCGGCCAAGGCGTCGGGCAGGGCTACCTTGGTCGAAGTCTGCTGGACCCTTTCCATGGTGAGCTCCCACGGCCCGTCGAGTTTGCGACGCCCGTGGGGTTGCCCATCGACAGAAAAGTGGACAAGGGAAGAGAGCCCTGGATCATTTTGACGGCTGGCTCCCATGGGTCATCGCACCCACGACGCCCATGGCCTCACCTGCCGAGAAGACTGACTAATGGGGAGGAGTGACCTAGATCATTTCGATGGTGGGTCCTATGGGCCGTCGCACCTGCGATGCCTGTCGTGGCCACCCGTCGGGCTGAGGCAGCTGGCACAACCCAACTGTTTGGTCTTCACGGGGTACCCCATAGGCCGTCTGAGCTACGACGCCCGTGGAACTGCCCATGGTGACCTACAGTTGCAGGAAATACATCCGCTCATTGGGTTAATGATTCAATAGCTAGTTTGTTTTGTTCGAGGTGTTACAATATCTCTCCATTGGGCTCATTCATCCTCGAATGAAGACTAGATGAGGAAAACTGAGGATAAAATAACCCAACCAAACATCAAAACATAGAAATCGAGGGATCATCATGAAAACTGAACTTCTTAACTTGAAGACATGATAAACTAACTTCATAAAACATGTATGCATGGTAGGATCATGAGAGAAACCGGTGGAATAGAATCGGAGGGACAAACTAAGGAGGAAATTGTTACCTCAAGCTAGAACTGAGTTGGAAGGAAAGAGATGAGGATATTTGTCATTCATGGCCTCCTCCTCTTCCTAAGTAGAACCTTCTATGAGATGGTTCCTTCAAAGGACTTTCACCGAATCAAATTCTTTGTTCCTCAACCTCCGAACCTGACAATCAAGAATCTTCATGGGAATCTCCTCATAAGTGAGACTATTCTTCACACCCACATCCTCCAAAGGGACAATCAAGCTTGGATCACCAACACACTTCTTCAACAAGGAAATATGGAAAATGGGGTGAACCACTTCCAACTCCGTTGGCAACTCCAACTCATACGCAACCCTACCAACTCTCCTCAAGATCCGATAAGGACCTACAAAACAGGGACTAAGCTTTCCTTTCTTGCCAAACCTTATCACTCCCTTCATAGGTGACACCTTAAGGAGAACCCAATCATCAACCTCAAATTCCAACTCCCTTCTCCTCACATCCTCATAAGATTTCTGCCAACTTTGAGCGGTCTTCAACCTTTCCCTAATAAGATGAACCTTCTCCATAGTTTCATGAACCGAATCTGGACCAATCAAAGTTGCCTCACCTACCTCAAACCAACCAATAGGAGACCTACATCTCCGACCATAAAGAGCCTCATAAGGAGCCATCTGGATGCTAGAGTGAAAGATGTTGTTGTAGACAAACTCTATAAGAGGTAAGTGATCATCCCAATTACCTTTGAAATCAATCACACACGCTCTCAACATATCCTCCAAAGTCTAAATAGTACACTCTTCTTGGCTGTCTGTCTGAGGATGAAAAGATATGCTAAGCTTCACCTGAGTATCAAGATCTTTCTTAAACGATCTCCAAAACTGAGATGTAAACTGAGGACCTCTATCAGAAATGATGGACAAGGGAACATCATGCAATCGAACTATCTCTCGGATGTAGAGTCTAGCATAGTCGTCTGCTAAATCAGTAGTCTTAACAGCTAAGAAGTGGGATGACTTGGTCATTCGATTGACAATCACCCAAATGGAATCATGTTTCCTTCGAGTACGAGGCAAGCCAGTAATAAAGTCCATATTGATTTCTTCCCATTTCCAAGTAGGAAGGTAAATATCTTGAATCATGCCACCCGACCTTTGATGCTCCACCTTAACTTGTTGACAGTTGGGACACTTAGCCACAAACCCGACTATGTCCCTCTTCATACCATTCCCCTAAAAGACTTCTCGTAGATCACGATACATCTTAGTGGCACCCAGATCGATGGAATATCTAGAACTGTGAGCCTCGATCAGAATCTACTGTCTCAACCCATCAATATCAGGCAGACATAAACAACCCTGATAGAGAAGCACAACATCTTCCTCTTGGGAGAAAACTTCCACCCGCTGCTGATAAACTGCACCCTTAAGTTGAAGTAGAATAGGGTCCTTATCTGGCTTTGCCTTCACCTCATCTACCAAAGATGATTCAACACTATTTTGTACAATCACCCCACCTTCTGTCGAGTCTATAAGGCGAAGTCCCAATCAAGTTAGCCTATGAACCTCTTTAACCAATTCCTTCTTCCCATTTTCAATGGAAGACACACTTCTCATGGACAGTCTACTCAAAGCATCCGCTACGATATTGACCTTACCCGGATGGTAAAGCACACTCATATCATAATCCTTAAAAAGCTCTAGCCATCTCCTTTGTCGTAAGTTCAATTCATTTTGAGTGAACACGTACTGAAGACTCTTATGATCGGTGAATCCATCCATATGTACACCATATAAGTAGTCCCTCTAAATCTTCAAAGCGAAGACTACGACTGCCAACTCAAGGTCATGGGTAGGATAGTTCTTCTCATGAGTCTTAAGCTGTCTCGAAGCATAAGCAATCACCTTACCATGCTGCATCAAAACACAACCCAAACCAATCCTAAAAGCATCACAATACACCACAAAATCATCTAGGCCCTCGAGTAGGGTCAACACTGGAGCGGTGGTCAATCTAGTCTTCAATTCCTGAAAACTTTTCTCACAAATATCGGGCCACTGAAAATTTACCTTCTTCTGAGTCAATCGGGTCAAAGGCGAGGCAATGGAAGAGAAACCCTCTACGAACCTTCTGTAGTAACCAACTAAACCCCAAAAGCTCCTAATATCATATGGAGAAGTAGGTCTATGCCAGTTCCTTACTGCCTCTATCTTTTGAGATCAACTCGAATATTATCTTTAGTCACAATATGACCCAGAAAAGCAACATACTGCATCCAAAACTCACACTTTCTGAACTTAGAAAACAACCGTCTATCCCTGAGAGTTTGCAACACAACCCTCAAGTGATTCGTATGCTCCTCCTCACTCCGAGAGTAGATGAAGATATCATCAATGAAAACAATCATAAACATATCCAAATACTGTTTAAACACACGGTTCATCAAATCCATAAAAACTGCAGGAGCATTCATTAGACCAAAAGACATCACAACAAATTCACAATGACCATACCGAGTCCTGAAACCTGTCTTTGGAATATCACACTCTCTAACAAGAAGCTGATGATAACCGGATCTAAGGTCAATCTTGGAGAAGAAACTAGCACCCTGAAGCTGATCGAACAAGTCATCAATCCTAGGAATGGGATACTTATTCTTGATTGTGACCTTGTTCAACTGACGGTAGTTAATACACATTCTAAGGGAACCATCTTTCTTTCGAACATACAAAACTGGGGCACCCCATGGAGAAATTCTAGGCCTGATGAAACCTTTATCAAGAAGATCCTTCAACTGATCTTTCAACTCTTTAAGTTCTGCAGGAGCCATTCTATAGGGAGGAGTAGAGACAGGATTCGTATTTGGGAGAAGATCTATCCCAAATTCTATCTCCTGCTCGAGAGAGACTCCGGGCAAATCCTCGGGAAACACTTCTGGAAACTCATTCACAATAGAAATAGACTGAAAGGATGGGGTTTCGGACTCCGTGTCCATAACCTGCACTCTGTGATAAACATACCCCTTTGAAATCATCTTCCTATCCTTAAGATAAGATATGAAATGACCTTTAGAGGAAGGGGGATTACCCTTCCATTCTAAAATGGGTTCCTTAGGAAACTTTAAACTGACAACCCGAGTACGACAATCAACAGAAGCATAACATGCATACAACCAATCCATGCCTAGAATGACATCAAAATCAGTCATCTCCAACTCTACTAGACCCGCTGAAGTGACTCTATGAAGGACTAAGATATGGCAATTTTGGTAGATTCTTTCGGATAAAACTAACTCATCAACAGGGGTAGAGACACTAAAGGGTTCTAAAAGCAATTCATAACAAACTTCAAACTTGCATGCTATATAAGGGGTCATAAAAGATAAGGAGGCACTGGGGTCTAACAAATCATACACATCGAAATAGAAGACTTTCAACATACTAGTAACAATATCTGGGGAACCTTCCTGATCCTGACGAGAGGACATATCATAAAGGCGATTCTGGCGCTGGCCACCAGAACTAAAAGTTGTGCCCTGTTGGGCTGGTCGACCTCCTGAAGCTGCTGGGGTAGATTGAGTCCTACCACCCTACCCCATCTTAGCTGAAGGGCAATCTCTAAGCAAGTTCCCAGTCTATCCACACCCATAATATGAACCCGAGCCTAAACAACACTCTTCCAGGTAATTCTTCCCACACCTGGTACAAACGGGGAAAGAAGGCCCCTTAGCAACACTTCCCTGAGACTGGGAATAAGAACCAGATCATCTACCACTTTGATCATGATGAGGCTTCTAAGACTGGGTGGGAGCACTAGCAGAAGAATGAATGGATCTTGATGACTTCTTCTGGAAAGAAGAGCGATGTACACCTCTAGACCTGTGATAACCAAAATCTGATCCCTTGGATCTAACCCTCCTTTTCTCCCTTTCCATCTCCCTAAGCTTGTCACCCTCAATCTGATGGGCATGAGTCATGAGTCGAGAAATATTCATATCACTCAACAATAAAGCAGACCTACACTCTTTCTTCACCACATCAAAAACCCCATATATAAACTTGCTCATTTGATCGTGCAGGTCCACTACCATGGAGGGAGCATATCTAGACAACTGAGTGAACTTCAGACTATACTCTTGTACCGACATAAACCCCTATCTCAAGTTCACAAATTCCTCCACTTTTGCTTGCCTCAACTCTAGGGGAAAGAACCTATCAATGAAGGCCCTCTCAAAACATTCCCAAGTCGTGGGGATCACATCCCACACCCTAGCCTCCTTCCATTGCGTGAACTAAATATGAGCCACATCCTTGAGTTGATAGGATGCGAGCTCAACACAATCAACCCCAACCACTTGCATAACTTCAAAGATCTTCTTAACTTCATCAATAGAGTTGAGCGGGTCCTCACTCAGTTTTGAACCCTAAAATTCAGGTGGTTTTATTCAGACGAAGTCATGAACTCGGGCCGCTACCCCACATTGAGGATGAACAGGAGGCAGGAGCCTGCTGATTGGCCTGAGTGGCCTAAGTCTAGGCTAGCAAATGGATGGCATTCCTAAACTCCTCATTCGTTACATCGGGAACCAAAACAAGAGGAACAACATTCCGAGCGGCTCGAAGAGGCATAGCACGCCGATGAGGCATAGTCTGAAATGTACAAGATAAGGATTAGAGGAACATAAGAGTTAAGCTCTATCGCACGACATGATCATGAAGGAAGTGAAGTTTTCTAAGACATCTAATAACTTCCCTCTCATATGTGTGGCGCACTTCACACACATGAAAAAAAATCTACTTGATGCGGCTTTCTGACACCCTAGGACTCTTGAACCTAAGCCTCTGATACCAAGTTTGTCACACCTCGAGGTTACCCCCTGGACGTAACATGGGACTTGGGACCACAAGTGCCCCAAGCTAAACCCGTGGTCATAACATACTCAAGCATAACAAAGATAGGCGGAAGCATAATAGATAAATCTGGAATCACATACAAGGGTAATCAAGTCAAATAAGATATACAATCCGGAAGGAGACTCGGACACTGTCTATGTCTGAAAAGCTTCTACATGACATAAGGAGTTGCTAGGACAATACCCTAGCTAACTCAAAGTACAAAAATAGGAAATCAACATAACTAAAACATATTTAGTCCTCGAACTAAGAGGATTCACCAATAGCTGACAGGAAAGTGACCTGGATGCTCTAGCCACGTGTCTGAAAAGGACACCTGAATCTGCATCATCAAAGGATGCAGCTCAAGATATGTGTCAGTACTATAGGATGTACCGAGTATGTGATCGATGCATGAATCATGATAAAAATAGTTTAAAACATGCTTAAGAATGAACTTGTTACTTAAAGGAGGACCCTAAATAAATATCAAGGTATAAAACATAAAACATGAAATAAAACTTAAGAATTTCGTAATATAGAGTCATATAACTTCATAACTTGAAAATAAACATGTGGGAGTTTCTCTTAATCAACATTAGACCATACTGAGCTACATGGAGTTCAGTGTCTTGCACCCACACTGAAAGAGTTGTCCTAACCAGCCAAGGTTAGAACCATTTTATTCCAGGATCCTGTCATAAGAAGCCTCAACATGAGCAACCTACGATGGCAACGTAGTTTTGGACTTGGGTTATCTGAACCCTCGTCTCTCGGTGCTAAATACTACTCCCAAAATATAATAATAATATGAGCTCATAAACATGTGACATATCTAATGCCATACTTGTTCATACTTATTCATAACTTGTTCATAGCTTGTTCATATCTTGTTCATAGCTTGTTCATAGCTTGTTCATACCCTGGATCGTCATACTACTCATGAGTTTTAGTTTTAGAAAATGGCTTATAAGCATTGATGGGACATCGAGTGTATTGTCTTGCATAGTACTTAATAACATGGAAAAACTTGCATACTTCATGACTTGTAAAATTTGCATGGCTCTAGTTCATTTTCATAAAACATATACTTTCATAGAACATTGGAACTAGGCATGCACATGCTTGAAAATCCATAAGGAACATGCTATCAAATCCAATTTGCTTAAATCAACTTCATGCATGTAGAGATTTTCCTGGTTAAGCTTCAATTCATGAAATAAGAGTTAACATGTAAAAACCCATATGAAATCATGCAATTTAGTAGTAATTTCATAAACAAATCATGAGGAGATCATAATTATCAAAACCCATAAGAATTGGATAAGAACCCTAATTTGAAGATCATGAAATCAAAACTTGAATTAGGGATTTTGGGCACAAGGGTGAAAGGAACTCATTGTTGATTACCCACATACTTGGTTGAAGATAACCCACTTGAATTGGAAAGGCTTAGGAGACTTGAACTTGGAGCTTGGAGACTTGAAGCTTAAGGAAGAACTTTTCTTCCTTTGGGAGGTGAATGAATGATTTAGGAGGAACTTAGGGTAATAAGGGTGAAAAACCTACTTGAAATAGTCAAAACAACCTCACTTAGTAGTTAAAAGGGTGGGTAATGACTAAAATTCACCTGGGACTTAAAAAAGAAATTTCAGGAAACTGGACCGCCTCACGGGTTACCCGACGGGCATCTTGCGCCTGACGACCTATCGGCTAAGGCGTCGGGCAGGGGTACCTTGGTCGAAGTCTGCTGGACCCTTTTGAAGGCGAGCTCCCACGGCCTGTCGAGTTTTTGATGCCCGTGGGGTTGCCCATCGAGAAAAAGGTGGAAAAGGGAAGAGAGACCCTGGATCATTCTGACGGTTAGCTCCCATGGGTCGTCAGACTCAGGACGCCCATGGCTTCACCCATTTGGAATACTGGGTGATGGGGAGGAGTGCCCTGGATCATTTTGATAGTGGGTCCTATGGGCCGTCGAACCTATGATGCCCATAGTGGCCGCCCATCGGGCTGAGGCAGCTGGCATAACCCAACTGCTTGGTCTTCACAGGGCACCCCATGGGCCATTTGAGCTACGACACCCGTGGCACTGCCCGTGGTGACCTACAGTTGCAGAAAATGCAACCACTCATTGGGTTCATGATTCTATAGCTGGTTTACTTTTTACGAGGTGTTAAAGCAGTAGAGGATCTCCAAATACCTTAAGCGCACCATGATATGAACAACAGCTGGCCACGAATGACTGGAGGGTCAACGAGGGTGGCTCGTATTAGGTGCTGCATCAGAAAAAGATATAGAGTAGAGTATGAGTACCAAATCAATGGGTACCCAGTGGGCATCATAGGCTGATAGAGCTCAGAAAGATAATATATATTATAAGACACAAGAAAGTAAACTAGCTACAGGGATCCACCTAAATCTAGTTATCAACAAAAACCAGAACTATCTAAACTGACGGTGAAGTTAATAATGATAATAAGGAAAGAAACTCCAAGTACACTTAAACAAATGCTATGTATCGAGATATGTATTGATGCAAAATGTCGCCAATGCAACATAAGTCCAAAATCTTACATCGCACGTGCGATAAGTAAACATGAGTCTGGAATCATATATCGGACATGCAGTAAGTAAATGAGAGTCCAGAATCTTACATCGGACATGTAGTAAGTAAACATGAGTTTGCAATCTTGCCTCGGACATGCGATAAGTAAAATATCCTCCATGAAGCTCAAATCAGTGAAAAGGGAGGCGTTTAGTTTTTAAATCCAAAGTCAGTAGTAAGGTGGTGCAAGTCTATCTTAAAACTTTGAAATATGTAATAAAAATGAAAACCATTCTCTTTAACTCGAAAACCAACCATTCTTTCTTAGAAAAATCCATTTATATTAAGCCTCATTTGTTTTCATTAAGATTAAGACGTCTGAATCTGAATGCACATCTGAATGATTAAGATGTTGTCTCTAGATCTGAATACTGAACGATTAAGATTGTTTGTTTTTCAACATCTGAATATGCATAATTCACTTATTTATAAATATAATAAAAGTACAATTCAAATAAAAATTAATTATACATTAGAAAATTACTTAATTTAATTAAAATAAAATTAATTGATTAAAAAAATGAGACATTTATGTTTGCTAGTGATGATGGAGATGGTTCATGATGGTGGTGATGGTAATGGTTGATGCTTGTGGCTAGTAATGTTGGCGGTGATAGTTGATGGTAGAGGTGGTTGATGTTGTAGTGACTGTCATAATGGTGGCGATTGGTGGTGTTGGTAGTGGTTTTTGTGATGGTGAAGTTGGTTAAGGTTAGTAGTTGGCGGTGTTAATGGTGGTGACTGAAGAATGTGTGGTAATTGGCGGCGGTTCTAGTTGTGATGGTGGTTGTGGTTGGTAGTAGGGATTGACCGTACTGGTGGTAGTGGAGGTGGCACCGACAGTGACAACTATAGTGGTGGTGATGACTGAAAAACATGTAATAGTTGACGGTGTGTTGGTGGTAGTTAGCGGCGGTGCTAATTGTGATTGTGGAGTTGGTTAGTTGTAGAATTGACCATAGTGGTGTTGGAGGTGATGGTGATGGTGGTGACAATGGATATAATTATATATAATGATGGAGGTAGTAGGGGTGGTAGTGGCTGATAGTAGTGGTGGCTGGTGGTGGTGGTTGACGACGATAATGGTGGTTGACAATGGTGGTGGTGGTTGTGATGACAAAGGTGGTAAGTGGTGGTGACTAGTGATTATGGATATAGTGGTGGTGAATATTATCAATAAAAGTTTACCTCTTAATGGTATTAAGACTTTGTTCTAGATCTTAATGATTAAGAACCATTCAGACGAATTAAGTGCTTAAATCTTAATAAAAACAAATGCACTTAATGGCCTAAGGTCTGAACCATTCAGATTCAGACCTCCATTAAGTACAAAAAGATGAGGCCTAAGTCCATGAATGCAGAAATGAAAGTAAGCAGTACAGTACTCAAGCAAGGACAAAAATACAACACCAAAGGTAGGGCTAAACAGCCCCCAAACAAGGTACTCACCTGGAACTCCGCCCAGTCCAAAGTTATGCCTCAGGCCCATAGTTACATAATTTTATGATAAATAACGATGGAAAAATGGAACTATAATACGAAAATAAAACAAAGCACCTACTCTACCTCTAAAAACCACCTAAAAATACTCTGAGGATTCTAGCCTAGCCACAACAATTCTACAAGCCCCTAAGCTAAGGATAAACATGGTAGTACTATTCTACAGTCTCGAAAATGGCCAAATAAGCAAAAAATAAGATTTAAGACTAATCTTAACCTAAAACCTAGTCTAACGTTAATGCGACTTATAACATATAAAACCTAACTAAGTTAGGTCTAAGATAAATAAATCATAACCTACCTCGGGGCCGAACTACAAGCACGAACTGTCACTCGTGTGCCTTCCCCTTTTAAATAGCCTCAGAATGCTGCCAAGCTATCAAGAATATAAACTAGGTGTCAGGACAAGAAAAATAACACCTATATTCCAATAGGGAATTTCAGGTCGGGAATTGGGTCAAAAAATGACCCTCAGGGCCTGCACAAGAAAACGGAAAACAAATTTTACAATTATGTTTGCAGCGGGTTTATAAACCCATGCCCAAAATTTGAGCACAAATGAGACTCATTTCGGGGCCCAAAACAGCCTCGAAGTCCACTTGACCAAGAGATTTTTAAACAAGGGATTACCGAAATTAAGAAGAGATAACAAGAATTTAAGTGACGGGAAAAGGAGCGGGGAATTATGGCAAACTTACCAGAACAATGAGGGATGAAGAGGAGCTTTGAACCAGCCTTAGGAGCGCAAAAACAATGAGAGTTTTCAGAAAAGTGGAGGAGAAAATGAAGTTGAAAACATATATAGCTACCAGGCCAGGCCACTGTGCATGCAGCGTCACGTAGGCAGCCTGGCACTTGCGCACGCGAAGGGCAAGTGGAGGCAGGGCCTGACGCCCCTTTTGCACGTATGTAGGCTGGCCACTGCACACATGGGCATGCGTAGGCGGCCAAAGTCAGGCGTAGGTGAAGGGAAAAGGCACCGATGCTTGGCGCCTCTTCTTCGTGCACGCAGCCTAACCCCCGCATAGGCAATGGGTTGGGCACTGCTGCAACAACAACCAACAACTTGGTAGCTTAAAAAGTCACCGAATGGACCCTTGGGATTTATTTGGGGTCTCGCGGACGCAAATGAACTATGCTACCCTACCAAAAATGGCATTCCAGACTCAAAAAATTTGATAAAATTTCCAACAGAGATCGTTTTAATGAAAAGTGGGCCCCACGTCCAAAAACCAACTTTTAACCAAAAGGAACTCAATAGTTCAAAATGAGTCCGGGAGCCTCAAAACCTGAACTAAACGTCCTACTAGCCCAAATTCAATGTTTCGAAGCTAACAACACCGATGCAATTTCTATCCGAGGCCGTCTTCTCTGAATGTTAACCAAAGTCAACTCAACCAGTCTTAAGAGTTTCAAAATAAGGAAAAGGGATCAGAACACAAATGAACTACTCGGGACATAAATCATCAGCCTCGGCAAGTCATAAATGACCTGTAGCCATTGTAGGAAAGCTCAAAACACGAAAAAAGCTTGAAAATTAAGGAAATGACCTAGAGGGTCATTAGAACATCCACTACTAAAAGAACTTTCATCCTCAAAAGTTAATGAAAGGGAGATACGTTAAGGCTAGAAAAGGTGAGGATAGCAGGTCTGCATGTTGGTCTCGATCTCCCAAGTAGACTCCTCGACAAGATGATGCTTCCACTGAACCTTAACTGATGGAATATCCTTGGACCTCAACTTCTTAAACTGCCTGTCCAAAATAGAAACTGGCTCCTCCTCAAATGCTAGAGACTCATCCATTTGAACCGAATCCCACTGAAGCATGTGTGACTCATCCTAAATATATCGCCGCAACATAAAAACATGGAAAATAGGATAAACACTGGAAAGATCAGGAGGCAGGGCCAACTCATAAAAAACCTCCCCAATGTGACAAAGGATCTCAAATGGACCAATGAATCTAGGGCTGAGCTTACCATTCCTCCTGAACCTCATCACGCCTTTCAATGGGCGACACTCGAAGGAATACACAGTCACCGTCTATGAACTCTAACTCTCAAAACCTCCAGTCAATATAAATTTTTTGCCTACTCTAGGTAGTACGAAGCCTTTCCTGAATAACCCAAACTCTATCCATGGAATCACGAAGCAAGTTAGTGCCCCACAGCATAAACTCAAAGGCATCAAACCAACCCATGAGAGATCTGTACCACCTATCATACAAAGTCTCGAACGGAGCCATCTGAATAATGGAATGATAACTATTATTATGGGAGAACTCTGCCAAGGCTAAGAACTTGTCCCACTGACATCCGAAATCAATAAGATAGGCCCGCAACATATCCTCCAAAACCTAATCGTACGCTCCAACTGACCATCAATCTGTGGATGAAAAGCAGTGGTAAGCTCAACTTGGGTACCTAACTCTCTCTGAATAAACCTCCAGAAACATGAAGTGAACTGAGTACCACGATCAGAAATGATAGAAACTAGCACTCCATGCAAATGAACAATCTCCCAGATATAAATTTGAGACAACATCTCTGAACTGTAGGAAGTCTGAACTGGCAAAAAATGAACAGAATTTGTCAACCTATCCACAATCATCTATATAGCATCGAACCTCCACAAAGTACGTGGCAAACCGACTATGAAGTTCATAGCTATTCGCTCCCACTTCCACTCTGGAATAGGTAGCCTCTGAGTCAAACCACCCGATCTCTGGTGCTCAAACTTCAATTACTGACAGTTCAAGCACCTAGACACGAAATCTGAGATATCCCACTTCATCCCACACCACCAGTAGTGCTGCTTTAAGTCACGCTACATCTTAGCTACCCCGGGATGAATGGAATACCTAGAACAATGAGCCTCCTCCAAGATCAACTTGACCAGATCACCAACTCTAGGAACACAAATATGACCCTCAATACTTAGAACACCCTCCGAATCTAAGGTAGCCTTACTAGCCTCACCGTTCAACACCTTATCACAAATGATCCTCAACCTTGCATCATCAAACTGTTGTACCCGGATCTGCTTTGACAAAGAGGATCTAGCCTCAACATAAGCAAGAATATGAACCAGCTTAAGAATATCAAGTCTAACCAACTTGTTAGCCAAGGACTGGACGTCCAAAGCTAAAGGTTGCTCCTTCGCTGCTAGGAATGCCAAGCTACCCATACTCACTACCTTCCGGCTCAAGGCATCCGCTACCATATTTGCCTTGCTCGAATGATAAAGAATGGAGATGTCATAGTCCTTTATTAAATCCAACCACCTGTGCTGCCTCAAATTTAGATCCTTCTGGATGAAAATGTACTGAAGACTACGATGGTCAGTGAAGATCTCACAATGCGCACCATACAGATACTGCCTATAAATTTTTAATGTGAAGAGTACTGCCGCCAACTCCAAGTCATGAGTGGGGTAGTTCCTCCCGTGAAACTTCAGCTGTCTGGAAGCTTAAGCAATAACTCAACCCTGTTGCATCAATACACAACCCAAACTAATATCGAAAGCATCATAGTACATAGTAAACCCCTGACCCTCGACCAAAAGAGTAAGAATCAAATCTGAAGTTAATAAGCCCTTGAGCTTTAGAAAGCTCGCCTCACACTCATCAAACCACTTGAAAAGGACATTCTTCTGAGTCAATCTAGTCAATGGAGCTGCTATAGAAGAAAACCCCTCCATAAAATGTCTGTAGTAACCTGCCAACGCGACGAGACTATGAACCTCGGTAGGAGAAGTAAGCCTAGCCCAATCATGAACTGCCATAATCTTTTCCAGATCCACCATAATCACATCCTTGGACACCACGTGCCCCAAGAATGCCACAGACTCAAGCCAAAACTCACACTTAGTGAATTTTACATATAACTAATGATCCTCCCTACTACTCCTCAAATATACCATGATGTCATTGATGAACACAATAACAAAGAAATCCAGGTAGTTTCTGAACACTCGGTTCACCAAATCCATAAATATTGCTGGGGCATTGGTCAACCCAAAAGACATGATTAGGAATTCATAATGGTCGTATAGAGTCCTAAATGCAATTTTTAGGATGTCCACAACCCTAATCCTCAACTGATGATAACCGGATCTCAAGTCTATCTTAGAGAACACTGCTGCACCTTGTAGCTGGTCAAACAGATTGTCAATTTTGCGGCATCGGATACCTATTCTTAATGATCAACTAATTGAATTGCCTGTAGTCAATAACATACGCATGGACCCATCCTTCTTCTTTACAAACAGAACTGGAGCAGCCCATAGAGACATACTAGGCCTGATAAACCCTTTACAATAAATCCTGGAGATGATCCTTAAGCTCCCATAACTCAGCTAGTGCCATCCGATATAGCAGAATAAAAATAGGCTGAGTGCTTGGATTGACATCAATGCCAAAGTCGATATCATGATCAAAAAGAAGACTCGATAGATCAGAAGAAAACACATCCGAATACTCATAAACCACATGAACTGACTCAAGCGAAGGTATGGTGGCACTAGTATCACAGATGTAATCAAGATAGGCTAAGCACCCCTTCTTAACCAACGACTAAGAGCTTAGGAAAGATATAACTCCCCTCGGCATGTGTCTATCGGCACCTTTCCATACTATAAGAGGGATATCAGACATCTGTACAGTAACGGTCTTGGCAAAGCAATCCAAGATCGCATGGTAGGAAGACAACCAATCCATTCCTAAAATCACATTGAAATCAGCCATATCTAGCACAACTAGGTCTACCCATGTGTCATACCCCAGAATAGTTACCACACAAGCTCGTATACATGATCCACTACTAAAGAAGCTCCTACTGGGGTAGCTACATGCAAAGGCACATTCAATAACTCACAAGCAGACTCCAGACGAGTAGCATAATAAGCAAACATATATGAGAATGTAGACCCTGTATCAAACAAAGAAAAAGCTGACTGATAACAAATAGAGATTGTACCTGTGATGATATCATGTAAAGCCTCAGCCTCTAGATGTCCTGGAAAAGCATAAATGTGGCTCCGACCGCCACGACCACCCGATCTACCAGATAGAGGACTATATCAAGTACCTTGGGGACCACCCCAACTACCCTATGCACCGCCTCTTATCGATGGTGCTAGAGCCCTGAAGGCCTAAACTATATGACCCTAGTGGCTGCTATGTATGACTCGAGGATAATCTCTAGAAAAGTGTCCCAACTCACCACACTCGTAGCAACCTCTGCTTGCTAAAGTCCAAACAGAAGAACCCGCTGAACTAGACTGGCTACCACAGCTTGAATACTCGGAATGTGCACCACGAGAAAATTGAACCATGCCCTGACTACTCTATTTATTCTGACCCTCAGCAATCTGTAGTGCCTCATAAATAGGCCAGCTCGATTAGAAGTGCTGCTAATGCTGACCCCTAAAAAATTATCCTCTACCTCGTGTTTGTGAACCACTGTAACTGCCCTAATGGTAGGGCCTCTTAATGCTACCCCCTTGGGCCTCGCAAAGTATGCCCTCAATAGTGCAGGTGTGATCCACCACCTCTAAGAAGGACTAGCTTAAAGCTACCATACCCTCTATAGCCAATCGGAGCTATAAAGTCAAACCTCTGACAAAATGATGCACCCTCTCGTGCTCGGTAGGTAGAATCATGGTGGAATGCCTTGCCAACTCATGGAAATAGACCTCTTACATTTAGAGGGACATGGAGCACTACTCCAACCTAGTGAACTCATCCATCAACTGCTCTCTTAGACCACATGGTACATACTTCTCTAAGAAGGCTGCGGAGAACTATGCCCAAGTAAGAAGAGGTGACCTGACTGGTATGCAAGCTATATAAGACCTCCACTACTATTTTGCTAGACCATCCAACTGAAATGCAGTGTAATCTACTCTATATGACTCAACCAACCCAAGGTTATGCAACCTCTCCTGGCAACTAGTTAGAAACTCGTGCGCATCCTTTTTAGGAGCACCAAAAAACCTCAGGGGACCCAATTGTGGAAACCTACCAAGCATTTTCTGCTCCTCAGAAGACATGATCGGCCTAGCTATAATAGGTGGAAAAATAGTAGAAACTAGCAACACCTTTAATCGGGGAGCCGCAGTTGCAGGCTGTGATCCTAAACCCTATGTTGCTGCCTGGGATAAAGTCTGGGCCTCGCCCCTAATATGAGAACCAACCAGAGTACCGGGCGAAGCTTCTGGCTTTGACATACTCTCTAGAAACTCAAGTATGCAAACCAATGTATCCTATAGTACCAGTGTAGCCATAAAACCTGCTGGGGATGGGCTGGCCCCATGCCCTTCGACTCATACAGTACCCCCTCAACCTTAATATCTGGCTCTGGTGACGGTAATCTAGTCTAGGCCAAGCTGGTGCTGCAGCTCATCCCCTACCTCAATCTCTGGGTCAACCTATACCCCGTCCCCTAGTTAGGGCTCTAACTGTAGGTGTAGGGGCCTCGTCCTCACCTGCCACTGATCTCATCTAAACCATCTGAGAAAAAGTGAAACAACAATATTTAGAAGTTGATAAGGTTATGAACGCACGATAAAGAATCAAACAAGATGGAGTCTTTCCTAGGAATTAGCCTCCCGTAGATAGGATACAGACATCATCATACCAATCCGTGAGATTCTACTAGGCATTTTCTCTTGTACTGGCGAGACCGGTGAACATAGAGCTCTGATACCACTCTGTCATGACCCAAAATCAGGCCACAATGGTGCCTACATAACCCCCTGGTAGGTAAGCCAAACAAGAATGCAGAAGTACAGTAAAATATTTTTGAATAACAAAAAGGGAAATGGAAACATACAAGAATGGACCCAACAGTATAGATATAAACCAACAAAAATAAATATACAAAAAAGGCCCCAAAGTGACTGGGAAGACAAACATAAACAAGGACCAACCCCAGACCTGGTGTCACCGGTACAAAAGCATCAAAAGTACAGAATAACACAATAAAATAAGTGTTGTCTATCCAAAATATAAAAATATAGATAGAAATGTAGATGGAAAGCAGTAGAGGATCTCTAAATGCCGAGAGCTCACCGCGATCCGAGCAGCATCTAGCCACAAATGACTGAAAGGTCAACGAGGGTGGCTCGTACTAGGTGCTACATCAGAAAAAAGATGCAGAGTGCAGTATGAGTACCAAAATAGTGGGTACCCAGTAGGCATTATAGGTCGACTGAGCTCAGAAAGATAATATATATTATAAGACACAAAAAAGTAAACTAGATATAGGGATCCACCTAAATCTAGTTATCAACAGAAAAAAAACTATATAAACTGACAGTGAAGATAATAATGATAATAAAGCAAGGCACTCCAAGTACACTTAAGCAAATGCAATGCATCGAGATATGATATGATGCAAAACATGGCCAATGCAACATGAGTCTAGAATCTTACATCGGATGAGCGATAAGTAAACATGAATCCAAAATCTTACATCGGACATGCAGTAAGTAAACATGAGTCCGAAATCTTACATCGGACATGCGTTAAGTAAACATGAGTCCAAAATCTTACATCGGACATGGAGTAAGTAAAATGTCTTCAACGAAGCTTAAATCAGTGAAAAAGGAGGCATTTAGTTCTTAAATACAAAGTCAGTAGTAAGATGGTGTAAGTCCTTCTTAAAACTTTGAAATACGTAATAATAATGAAAACAATCTTCTTTAACTCAAAATCAACCATTCTTTCTTAGAAAAAATCATTTATATGCCAAGTTCATAAAATCAAAAATGAAAGTAAGCAGTACAATACTCAAGCAAGTACATAAATATAACACAAAATGTAGGGCCAAAGCGCCCCCAAACAAGGTACTCACCTAGAACTCTGTCCAATCCAAAGCTATGGCCTGGGGCTCATAGTTACACAATTTAATGGTAAATAACAACGGAAAATGGAACTATAATACAAAAATAAAACAAGGCACCTACTCTACCTCTAAAAACCTCCTAAAGTTACTCAAAGGATTCTAGCCTAGCCACATCAATTCTACAAGCCCCTAAGTTAAGCATAAACATGGTAGTACTATTCTACTGTCCCAAAAATGGCCAAAATAAGTAGAAAATAGGATTTAAGCCTAATCTTAACCTAAAACCTAGCCTAACATTCATGCAACTCATAACATATAAAACCTAACTAAGCCAAGTCTAAGATAAATATATCATAACCTACCTCGGGGCCAAGCTGCAAGCACGAACCGTCATTCATGTGCCTTCCTCTTTTGAATAGCGTTGGAATGCTGCCACACTATCAAGAACATAAACTAGGTATCAGTACGAGAAGAATGACACTCATATGCTATACTAAATTTCGGGATGGGAATTGGGTCATAGAATGACCCTCGGGGTCTGCACAATGAAATAGAAAATAAATTTTACAATTATATTTGCAGTGGGTTTATAAACCCATGCCCAAAAGTTGAGTGAAAACGAGACTCATTTAGGGACACAAAATAGCCTCGAAGTCCACTTGATCAAGAGATTTTTAAACAAGGGATTAATGGAACTAAGGAGAGATAACAGGAATTTAAGAGATGAAAAAAGGAGCAGGAAATTATGGTGAACTTACCAGAACAATGAGGGATGAAAAAGAGCTTTGAACCAGCCTTAGGAGCTCAAAAAAATGGGAGTTTTTGAAAAAGTAGATGAGAAAAAGAAGTTGAAAACATATATAGCTGCCAGGATAGGCCTTTGCGCACGTGAGCAGGCCACCTTGCACACGTCCTCGCGTAGGCGGCCTGGCACTCGCGCACATGAAGGTAAAACTGAGGAAGGGCCCGACGCCCCTTCTGCATGTATGTGGGCTGGCTACCATGCAAGTGGGCATGCATAGGCGGCCAGAGTGACGCGTCGGTGAAGGGCAAAGGCTGCGATGCCCGGTGTCTCTTCTTTGTGCGCGCAGCCCACCTCTGTGTAGCAAAGGGTTCGGTACTGCTACAATAGCAACCATCAAAACCATTAACTTTGCAACTTAAAAGACACTGGACAGACCCTCAAGATTCATTTGGGGTCCTACAAATGCAAACAAACTATGCTACCCTACCAAAAATGGCATTCGAACTCAACTGCAAGTACAAATCGTCAATTGTATGCCTTCCCCTTTTAGATAGACTCGAAACACTGCCATGCTATTAAAACATAAAATAAGTATCAAGATGAAAAGGATGAAACCTATATTGCTATATTAAATTTTAGGCCAGAAATCGGGTCCAAAAATGACCCTCGAGGCCTGCTTAACAAAATAGAAAACGTAATTCATAAATATGCTCCCAACAAGGTGCAGGGTGCATGCCCCAAGTTTGAGCAGATTGGAAGAGAATTCGAACCCCAAATGGTCCAACAACATGCCATTAAAAAGGAAGGAGGATAATGCAAGTTAGGATTCAGATTGAAAAATGAAACACGAAATAAAGGACTAGATGCAAGATAGAATGAGGGGGAAACGAGTTTTATCTCAATCAATCAGAAAAATGCCTAGAATTGGTGCTTCTTCTACTTGGGCGAGTTCAACAATGGAGGAAATATTTTGTTGGAATGAAGGAAATGAAAAAGAACTTCATTTAAACACTGCCAGCGATCGACGCACCTGCGGTCATATTGACACAGGTGTGGCATCACCACAACAGCCAGACCACCATAGCAGCGGAGGTCAACAGGACCCTCCTGCTCCGCAGGTGCAGCACGCAAGCTGCAAGAGAGACACTGCAGTGGCAAGGAAGGCAGCACAGAGGCGAAACCCTACTAACATCACCCTGCACCACAAGTGAGATGCTTGAGCGCAGGGGCAGCTGTGCAGGTGCGGCCAAGGCACTGTAGCTATGCCCATATCAGAACCAGCAGCACCAACTGCCAAACTCAACTCTAAACTCTCCGACCGCACCCTCAGGATTTATTCTGATCCTCAAGAACACAAACCAAATATGCTACCCTACCAAAAATGGCATTCTAGACTTAACAAAATCGATGATATCCCTAATGGAGATTGTTTCAATAAAAAGTGGTCCCCATGCTAGAAAATCAACTTTCAACCAAAACAAACCCCATAGCCCAAAATGAGTCTGAAAGCCTCGGGACCCAAACCAAAGGTCCTACTAGCCCAATCAATGTTCTGGAGCTAACATCGTTGATGGAATTTCCATCCAAGGCCGTCTTTTCTCCGAATACTGACCAAAGTCAACTCTTCTAGCTATGAGAGTTTCAAAATAGGAAAATAGACTTAAAGCACAAATGAACTGCTCGGGAACTGATTCACCAGTCCCGGTAAGTCATAAATGACCTGTAGCCATTGTGGGAAAGCTTGAAATGCAGAAAAAGCACAAAAACCAAGAAAATGACCTAGAGGGTTACACAACATCCACTACTAAAAGAACATTCATCCTCAAAAGTTATGGAAAGGAAGATATTTGAAGGCTCGAATAGGTAAGGATAGAGAGCCCATATATCGGTCTCGGTCTCCCAAGTAGCCTCCTCAATAGGACGATGCCACCACTAAACCATAACTTATGCAATATCCTTGGACCTCAAATTCCTAACCAGACTATCCAAGATAGCAACTGGCTCCTCCTCAAAGGCTAGAGAGTCATCCAATTGAACCAAAACCCACTAAAGCACGTGAGACTCATCCGAGACATAATGCCATAGCATGGAAATATGAAAAATAGGGTGAACACCTAAAAGATCAGGAGGAAGGATTAGCTCATATTCTACCTCCCCAATGTAATGAAGGATCTTAAATGGCCCAATGAATCTAGAACTGAGCTTACCCTTTCTCCCAAACCTCATCACGCCCTTCATAGGCGATATCCACAGGAACACTTGGTCACCAACCATGAACTCTAACTCTTGGACCCTCCAGTTAGCATAACTCTTCTACCTACTCTGGGAAGTATGAAGTCTCTCCTTAATAACCCAAACTCTATCCATAGAATTATGAAGTAAGTCAATAACCCACGACCTTACCTCGAAGGCATCAAATCAACTCACTGAAGGCCTGCACTGCCTAATACAATGCCTTAAATGGAGCTATATGAATACTGGAGTGATAGGTATTATTATATGTGAACTTTGCCAAAGCTAAGAAGTGGTCCCACTAACCTACAAAATTAATAACACAAGCCCACAACATATCCTCTAGAACCTGAATAGTGCACTCCGGCTGACCATCAGTCTGTGGGTGAAAGCATATGACTCGACTCAGAAATATCAAGTCTATCCAACTTGTTTGCTAAGGACTAGATGTCTAAAGGAAGGAGGATCATGCAAGTTAGCATTCCAATTAAAGAATGAAACACAAAATAAAGGACTAGATGCAAGATAGAATGAGGAGGAAATGAGTTTTACTTTAATCAATCAGGGAAATGCCCATAATTGGTGCTTTTTCTACTTGGGTGAGTTCAATAATGGAGGAAATAGTTTGTTGGAATGAAGGAAATGAAGAAAAACTTCATTTAAAAACTGTCAGTAATCGATGCACTTGCGGTCATATTGATGCAGGTGCAACATCGCTGCTGTAATGACCCTTCCAGTCATTTATGCGTGTTCACATTTCTTGAACTGTTAGAGCTTGCCTCTAGTGGACCCAAGTCATTTATGGCTTACTAGGACCAGTAGTCCGGTGCTCGGACCGTTTGTTTGGTCTTTTTGGCCGTTCCTTGTTTTAGAACTTTAGACTTTTGAAATTGTTGACTCCAGTCAACATTCTTGGTGAACGTGCTCAGAATCAAATTCTGACAGTTCCGTTAGCTCTGGAGCATGGACTTTGGTCTAGAGGGAACTTTGGTCAGGATCCAAGAGCTTTTCAGCTTGGAATTCTCTCTCATTCTTTTGTTTTCAAGCTAGTTGAGCTTGTTGGGTTGACTTTGGCCAACATTTGGAGAAGACGGCCTTAGATGGAAATTCTTTCACCGCTGTTAGCTCTAGAATGTCGAGTTTGTGTTAGTTAGTTGGTTAGTTTGGGTTCCGAATGATCTAGGCTCATTTTTGGTGTTTGGTTGGCATTAGCTAGTGTTGACTAGGGTCAACATTTTTTTGAAATGACCTCGTATGGAAGTTTTGTCAATTTTGGTGAGTCCAGAATGTCGTTTCTACTCTAATAGCACTATTGGTTTTTGAGTATCGAGTTTTGATTGTGCTCGGAATTCCCCGTGGAGTTTTAGAAAAATTACAGACTTTCTGTTGTAGGCCAGCCTTCAGCGCAATCGCGCCAAGTCCAGCATGATCGCTCCTCAGCGCCTGCCGCTCGCTAGTGCGATAGTGCCCTTATAGTGCGATAGCACTGAGGCGCCTAACTCCCTTCAGCGCAATCACGCTCCTTTAGCGCCGTTGGCACTGACTAATTTTCCAGCAGTATATATTCTTGGTCCTTAGTTTTTCCAGCCTTATTCCTCATTTGTTCCCAACTCTAACCTGAAAATCCTCTCTACCAAAGTGTTCTATTTTGTTCCTAGCTTGGGGAATTTTCTGTATTGCTGGAAAATCTCGCTTCTTTGTCAATTTGTAAGTGCTCTTCTTCCCAATGTTACTTTTCCACCATTGTTACAAGACCTCTATTGTTGCTACTTTCAAAAGCTTGGAATTTCCTTGTAGATTCTTCCCTCTTGAGCTTTGCATGATCGTGGGTTCAGAGTTTTCACCTCCTTAGCTTGTTCCTCTCGTTGTGGTAAGTACCTTGTGATAAATTTCCGGATTTCATTCTTGAATCTTCCCTCTTTATTTTCCTTTTTAGCGGGATGTTTTGTGCCATTTTCCTTGGCCAAATTTGCTCAAATTTTGAACGTGCGCTCCAAGGATTATAAGGAACACATGGGTGTTTTTAGTTTTTGGTTTTAGGTTATGGGGCCCACGATCCCGTTTGTGGCCCAATTTTCAACCCGATTATGTTTAAGCATTATGGGTATCTTAAGTCTCATATTAATGTGTAGATTATTGTGTTGATAGTGGTTTTGCAAATTGGAGCTTCTCGGAGCAGTTCGATCCTTGACGGCGCCGTTCCCGCAGCTAGTCATTGGATGACAGGTAGGTTATGGCTTTCCCTACCTAGACTCTGCGTATATAGGCTATAACTGCATTAATTAGTATCCTTGGGTGGGTTGTTATAGGTTGGTACCCCAGACCTTGTCTTCCTTTTCTGTCCGTTTATTTCATACGCTGATTGTAGTATTCGTGTAGTATTGTATATCACCCTTGTGGTCCTGTGTGGCCTTGTATTGACTCTGGAACATAGACGGTGGGTGATTTGGGAATGTCCACGAGTCCCGAATATGGAGATATTCTTTTAGGTTGGTTATGTCTGCTGAGTAGCTGTGGAGCCTGTGCAGGAATGTTTGTAAGCCGTTAGGCTAATTTATATTTGTGTGTGAGCATATCATCTATGAAAGAGGTTTTCCCTGCATGTTTTACTTCAATTTTGGCTGCGAGCCACTATAGATGGTTTTTGCTAAACTTGCATGGCCCCGGGGGATCCTTTTTGATATACTTGATGATAAAAATGGGATTTTGGATGATATCACACTTGATTTCCTACTGATACTAGGCTTTACTGGGAAGAGCACTAGCCCTGATTTTCTACTGATACTAGGCTCTGCTGGCAGAGCACTAGCTCTGATTTCCTACTGATACTAGGCTCTGCTGGGCAGAGCACTAGACCTGATTTCTTACTGATTTAGACCCGTATACTCTCTGGGCACCCTTAGAGAGGGTTATTGAGACTTTTATCACTGATTTAGACCCGAGTATACTTTGGGCATCCTTTGAGAGGGTCTTTTGAGATTACTACTATTGTTTTATACCTGGTTTAATTTTGGGCACATACTTCGAGGCTCTGGTTCTCTGAGATTTTGCATTCATTACTGTATGTGGTTAGGGACCTCCATGGGCCCTCTGTTCCAGGACCTGGCTAGGAGCCGATCATGCCGGAGGAGGGCTATACAACGTAGGATGAGGTATAGTGAGCACGTCCCACCATGGGTCCTCCTACCAAAGTTCCGGGGGGAGGTGTCTACAGGGTTACTATTACCGGTTACATCATTATCATTATCATGCATATTTTACTCAGATTCCACCCTTGTGTGTTGTGTGTTTAATGTACGCTCCAGTTGTATGGGTGGCCAGAGGGTTTGTTTTCACTTGATTGCATTCCTCGATTGTATGGGCGGCCATTAGGACTGTAGGTAGTTTAGATTAATCTTATCGCTTTATAGAGCTGGTTTTGGTCCTTGTTTCTTGGTGATTTAGCGATTATTAGCATGTTGAGGCTCCGGTTGTGGGATTGTGATTATTGAGAGGGCTAGGGAGTCCTATCCTATTGAGACACTTTTGTATGGCCGTCTGAGCAGATTGTGAGTTTTTGGTTCCATCCCTATCAGGATTTGAGTAGTATTCCTAGGTTATTGTGGGTTAGTTATTCCATTCTAGGGTTGTACTTGTGAGGTGGATTCTTGGTTATGCTATCTTGAAGTTGGATTGGTGAAATGATTTTCTTATGCTTGTTGATTCCATCTTGAGTATGTTAGACTGCTTTCCTTATTTTCCTTTTACTTGAGGTTACCAGTATACTGCAATTTTCTCAACTCTCTCTCTTTATTTACTTATATTGTTGTTGCAAGGATTCCAGGTGCGTTCTTCTTCCTTACACCTCTCTTTCTGTGTTATGTATATGTTTGTGCTAGCATGTATACTTGTAGCTCTTGGTTGATTGCTCCTTGTGCTAGTTCCTTGTGCTTCTTCCTTGCTTCCATGACCGCTTTCTTGTATTCTGCATATTACTGTTTTTATAGCTTATATGGGCTCAGTCGGCCAATGATGCCTACTGAGTACCCATTGTCTTGGTGCTCATACTACACTTCTGCATCATTCTGGTGAAGATATTAGTTGAGCTTTCGTCGTTGATTGCGTTGGAGACTCGTGCAGCTTTTGGGAGATTCGAGACTAGGGTGAGTGCCTGACGGTCGGGGCTTGTCTACATCTTATCTTTTGTACTGATACTCTTTGTATATTCGGAGACAGTTGTACTTATCTGTTATTACTTCTAGCACTTGTACTCTATTAGAAACTTTTGTACTGTCGATACCAAGTCTTGGGATTGGTGTAGTATCATTTGTATATATATTTTGGGTTGTTGCTTCCGCGTGTCTTATCTTTATATTCAGCTTCTGCTTGTTTCTACTTTTTGTGCGTAATTGGTTAGGTAGTAGCCCATTACTAACCATTCCAGGCTATGGGGATTGGTTGTCACGACCCGATTTCTCGGTCATGATGACACCTATAACCCCCCCAGTAGGCGAACCAATCCCCGTAACCCGGAACTGTCAGTAATGGGTTACCTATCTAACAGTCTAAGCGAAAGCACATATTTATAAGCGGAAACAAGGGAACCAGGTAAAGAAAATAGATAATAGGGGTAATATAACAATGCAAATTCTAAACCGAACCCAAAACCTGGTATCATAGCGTATCCAAACAGGCCGGCCGTTCTAAGTTCCGGGGTTGGGTCGACCCGATCTACATAAGGAGTAGAAATGATCCAAGAGTAACATATACAAAGCTGTCTCTGAGTAGTAATAGAGTACAAAATATACAGATAAACTAAAAGCTAAGCTCCAGTCTCCAAGAGCTCACCCTCAGTCTGGACGGTCCAAAACAACACCTTGCACGTGTCTCCGACGAGCTAACAACGATGGCCCACACTAGGATCTGCACCAAAAGATGCAGTGTGTAGGGTGAGCACCAAATGCGAAGCATAAGGTACCCAGTAGGTATCATAGGCAGACTGGGCACATATAAGATAAAAGAGTAATAGCAGAAAGAATAGGAACAAGCAGTCACGGAAATCAACAAAAAAGTACACAGGAACTAGCCCAGAGGGAAGACAACAAGAACAACATACAAGGCTAGCAAGTGGAGTCTATACACAACAGGCACAGGTGAAAGTAAGAAAAGCCGCACCTGGGATCTTTGCAATAACAACATATACATAACAAGTTTTAGAAATGGACGGTATACCAGCAACCTCAAGTATAAGGAAAAGGGGCGAAGAGTAAAGGTAGACATGCTCGGAAAATAGGAAACAACAATCAAACTAATCATATCAATTTCAAGTCCAGAAACTAACAACCTAGCAATATCCAACTCCACACTTATAACAATAACGGGGAACAGTTCCGTAACAAAATAACAAGAGTCTACCTATAGTCCCCTAGCCGCCCATACAATCGAGGAACACAAACAAGTGAAAACAAACCATCCGGCTTCCCATACTACCGGAGCGTACAATCAACAAACAACAAACAACAAACAACAAACAAGGGTGGTACCTCACACAAATGAATGACATGCTATGAAATACCATTATCATATAATCTCAGTGTCAGTATGTTACCCCCTCTGGTGCCCCAAAGATCCAGTAAAGGCGGGATCCATGGAAGGACTTCTCCCGAGTACATCTGCTCCACCGTAAACCCCCACCCCCGATCACCCTTTTGCTCGTAGCACTTGGTCCTGAACAACAGGGTCCATGGAGGTGTACTCATAGACCACATACTACACTCTAACCTCAAAATATCGTCTGGAGTACCACCGGATCCAACTAGTCACAAATGCTCGGAATGGGTGCCTGAATCCTATCCAGGTCTAAATCAATGAAATAAATGCAGTAAAAATCCCTTCAAGGGTGCCCGGGCATCTCTGGGTCTAAAATAGTTGTAAATAGACTGTTGCTCGACTTTACCGAGTCTAAAAACCATCACCAACCAATAATGAAACCAATCTAGCACCTCGGTCCACCCGAGTCCAATATAGGATACAAAAACTGAGACATCTCTCTCTTTTAACCTTTCTTACCCCAAGAAGACCAATAAAAGGGATACCAAACCGTTCATAACACATTTTATCAAAAACAGGCCCCGAGGCCATGCAGGGTTTGGAAATCATAACCAGTGGGCCCAAAGCCAAAACCGTAGAGAAATAGAGTAGAAACTCTTTTTTATGTACATAGGAATGATATGATCAAACACAAATAGTCGCCCCGCAACTCACAATCAACCTAATGGCCCTGCACAGGATCCACAACTACTCAACAAGCATAACCAGCCTAGAAGGATATTTCTATGTCAGGGACTCACGGACATTCCCAATAATCCCATCATCTATGTTCTAGAGTCAACAAGGCCTCACAGGACCATAAGGGTGATAATATTAACTGCTAAGAATACTACACACAAGGAGGAAAGAAATGGGACAAACCATGGAAAAGCGGTCAGGGTCTATGGTACCAACCTAATAACCCAACCCAAGGATGCCATCTAGTACAATTTTATCCGATATATGCTAAGTCTGGGGAGTTTAAATCGTAACCTACATGTCGTCCTATGACAAGCTTCCCGAACAACAACGTCCAAGCCCGAATCACTCTGAGAGATCTCGAATGACAATCAAACTATCATAAACATAAATAATACGTTAAAATGAGTCTAATGATAACCATATTGCTACCATTGTAGCCAGATCAAAATTCAGGTCACCAGCGGGCCCGCGGGGGCATTAGTTAACCCAAAAGACATCACTAGGAACTCATAATGGCTATAACGTGTCCCGAATGTTGTCTTAGGGATGTCCTCCTCCCTAATCCTCAACTGATGGTATCCAAACCTCAAATCAATCTTTGAAAACATGGCTAAACTCTGGAGCTGATCAAACAAGTCATCAATCCTCGGTATCGGATACCTATTCTTTACTTTCACCTTATTCAACTGTCGATAGTCAATACACATCCGCATCGACCCATCCTTTTTCTTCACGAAGAGGACAGGAGCACCCAAAGGAGACACAATCGGTCTAATGAACCCCTTAGCTAACAAATCCTAGAGCTGATCCTTAAGCTCTCTTAACTTAGCAGGAGCCATACAGTAGGGAGGAATAGAAATGGGCCTGGTGCCCGGCTCTAACTCAATGGCAAAATCAACATCTCTCTCAGGTGGAAGGCCTGACAGGTTGGCATAGAACACATTTAGGAAGTCTCTAACCACAGGAATAGACTCAGGTGACGAAGGGTCAGCACTAGCATCTCGGACATATGTTAGATAAGCTAAACACCTACGGGAAATCAACTTCCTAGCACGAAGGCAAGAGATGATCCCAGAAGGTGCATGGCTAACAGAACCCTGCCACACAACCGAGGATACACCGGGCATGGCTATGGTAACAGTCTTGGCATAACAATTCAATACCGCACAGTGAGAGGATAACTAGTCCATAGCCAGTATCACATCCAAATCTAACATATCAAGGATCATCAAATCACCCCAAGTCTCCAAATCACCCACAGATATCACACAGGATCTCACAATCCGATCCACTACTAAAGAATCTCCTACTGGGGTCAAAACAGAAACAGGAACAGATAATGGCTCACTAGCCAACCACAAACAAGGCAGAAAGTAAGCAGATACATATGAACAAGTGGATCTAGGATCAAATAAAGCCATAGCAGACTGATGGCATACATAAATCGTACCTGTAATCACAGCATCCGAGGCCTCTACCTCCGGTCTCCCAGAGACCGCATAAAACTGATGACCACCTCCACCTACGTGACTGCCATCCCTACCACCTGCTCTGTCACATGGGGCACCACCCCTAGCCTGACCACCCCCTCCCTAGCTAGAGGTTGAACTGCACATAAAGGCTCTACCAGCAGAACGGCTGGCTGAACTGTACCCTTCTGGGGGTAATATCTCGCATAGTGACCCACCACCCACACTCATAGCAAGGCCTTGACGGCCTAAAGTGTCGAGATGGACCGGCAAAACTCGAATGGCCACCATGGCCTGATGCCTAGGAAGATGCACCCCTCGAAGACTAACTGCTTTGGCCCTGATGGCTACTCTGACCCTACTCAAACAGAGTGCCACCCATAGCCTGAAGTGAAGCCTGGACTGATCGGTTGGACTGACCCTGATGCTACTGTGGCTGATAACCTCAGCCCTACTGGCTTGAACCTTTACCCCTATGACGGGAACCACTGTAGCCACCATGATGTCGAGGCCTCTTATCTCTGGCCCCGGAGTTATACCGACGCATATCCTCTACCCTACGAGCATAATCCGCAATGGCCTGAAATGATCTACCACTGGCAACCAATATCTCGGCTGGCTCTCTAAATTCTAACCTTAATCCCCAAACAAACTTGCGAATCCTGTCCGGCTTAGTAGGAATGATCATAGCTCCAAATGGTGATAACTGATGAAAATGGGCTCAGATATGATCATAGACCCCTGCATAATCTGAGTAAACTACTCCCTGCAATGCTCACGATCACTCTGAGGCAAGAACTTGGCCATAAAGGCCTCATAGAACTCAGACCAGGTCAAAGGAGGTGATGTAGAAGATCGGCAAGCAACCTGTTCCCTCCACCATAACTTTGCTGGACCCTCCAGTTGATACATAGTATATCCAACTCCGTGAGTCTCTAGCAATCCCAGATGGTGTAACATCTCCTCACAAGTAGTAATGAAGTCATGTGGGTTATGACCTGACATACCAGCAAACCTTGGTGGTGCCAATCGCAAGAACCTACCCAAAGCCTTCTGCTCCCCATCTGTCATAGCTGGGCGAGGAGCAAGAGGCTATGCAACTGAAGGGATTGGAACAACCTCAGCACGGGGAGCCGCAGTAGCAGGCTGCGCTCCTAAACTCTGAACACCCAGGGCTGGCCCCTGAGAGGGTGTCTGTGCTACCTCAGAAGGTCACTCTCTAATCATACCCAATAGCTGAACAAGTAAGCCCCTAATATCCGAAGACTCAGCTGGGGCTTAAGCTGGCACAGAAACTGATCCTGGAGCTGGTGGTACCTGGACTGTCCCTGGGTTCACATGCTGCTGCTCAGGAGTAAACTCGGGCTCATAATCAGGCTCAGGCTCCATCTCAACTCTAGAAGCTCTAGATGGTGCCGCTGCTCTGGGATGACCCCTAGCTGGAGTCGGAGATGCAGGGGCAGGAGGCTCTTCTCTGCCTGAAGCTGGAGATCTCATACTAACCATCTGCAGAAGAGTGAACCAGAGTAAGTGAGATTTCCAGAAACTTTTAAGGTTACTACATATGAGATAGAAATAAGAAAAGTCCAATTCTTCCTAAGATGTCACTATAGCCTCCCAAAGATTGAGTACGGACGTCTCCGCCCTGATCTGCAGGACTCTACTAGACATTAGCTCCTATACCGATGACACCAGTGAACCTAGGTCTCTAATACCAAGCTGTCACGACCTAATTTCTCGGTCATGATGTCACCTACAACCCCAGTAGGAGAACCAATCCCCATAGCCCAGAATGGTCAATAATGGGTTACCTATCTAACAGTCTAAGCGGAAGCACAAATTAATAAGCAAAAACAAGGGAACAAGGTAAAGAAAATAGATAACTGGGGTAATATAACAATATGGAATCTAAACTGAACCCAAAACCTGGTATCATAGCGTATAAGAGCCCGATCTACATAAGGATTACAAAGGATCCAAAAGTAATATATACAAAGCTGTATCCGAGTAGTAATAGAGTACAAAATATACAAATAAACTAAAAGATAAGCTCCAGTCGCCAAGATCTCACCCTCAGTCTGGACGATCTAAAACAACACCTCGCACGAGTCTCCGATGAGCTAACTGTGATGGCCCACACTAGGATCTGCACCAGAAGATGCAGTGTGTAAGGTGAGCACCAAATGCGAAGCATAAGGTACCCAGTAGGTATCATAGGCCGACTGGTAACATATAATATAAAAGAGTAATAACAGACAAAATAGGAACAAACAGTCACAAAAATCAACAAAAAAGTACATAGAAACTAGCCCAGAGGGAAGATAACAAGAACAACATACAAGGCTAGCAAGTTGAGTATATACACAACAGGCACAGGTGAAAGTAAGAAAAGGCGCACCTGGGATCCTTGCAATAACAACATATACATAACAAGTTTTAGAAATGGAAGGTATACCGGTAACCTCAAGTATAAGGAAAAGGTGTGAAGAGTAAAGGTAGACATGCTCGAAAAACAGGAAACAACAATCAAACTAATCATATCAATTTCAAGTCCAGAAACTAACAGCCTAGCAATATCCAACTCCACACTTATAACAATAACAGGGAACAATTCCGTAATAAAATAACAAGAGTCTACCTACAGTCCCTTGGCCGCCCATATAATCGAGGAACACAAATAAGTGAAAACAAACCATCCGGCATCCTATACTACCGGAGCGTACAATCAAAAAACAACAAATAGCAAACAAGGGTGGTACTTCACACAGATGAATTATATGCTATGAAATGCCAAGATCATGCAATCTCAGTGTCAGTATGTTACCCCCTCTGGTGCCCCAAAGGTCCAGTAAAGGCGGGATCCATGGAAGGACTTCTCCCAAGTATGTCTGCTCCACCGCAAACCCCCACCCATGGTCACCCTTTTGACCGTAGCACTTGGTCCGGAATGATAGGGTCCATGGAGGTATACTCGTAGACCACATACTACACTCTAACCTCAAAATACCATCTGTAGTACCACCGGATCCAACTAGTCACAAATGCTTGAAGTGGGTGCCTGAATCCTATCTAGGACTAAATCAATGAAATAAATGCAGTAAAAATACCTCTAAGGGTGCTCGAGCATCTTCGGGTCTAAAACAGTAGTAAAAAGACTGTTGCTCGGCTTTACAGAGTCTAAAAACCATCAACTACCAATAATGGAACCAATCTAGCACCTCAGTCCACTCGAGTCTAATGTAGGATACAAAAATTGAGACATCTCTCTCTTTTAACCTTTCTTACCCCAAGAAGATCCATAAAAGGGATACTAAACCATTCATAACACATTTTACCAAAAATGAGCTCCGAGGCCATGCAAGGTTTGGAAATCATAAACAATGGGCCCAAAGCCAAAACCATTGAGAAATCGAGTAGAAAATCCTTTTTATGTACATGGGAATGATATGATCAAACACAAATAGCTGCCCCGCAGCTCACAATCAACCTAGCGGCCCTACACAGGATCCACAGCTACTCAACAAGTATAACCAGCCTAAAAGGATATTTCTATGTCTGGGACTCACAAATATTCCCAACAATCCCACCATTATTGAATATGTCATTATGTTCCAGAGTCAACAAGGCCTCACAGGACCACAAGGGTGATAATATCAACTACTAAGAATACTACACACAACCGAGGAAAGAAATGGGATGAACCATGGAAAAGCGGTCAGGGTCTGTGGTACCAACCTAATGACCCAACCCAAGGATGCCATCTAGAACAATTTTATCCGATATATGCTAAGTCTGGGGAGTTTAAACAGTAACCTACCTGTCATCCGATGGCAAACTGCCCGAACAACAACGTCCAAGCCCGAATTGCTCCGAGAGCTCCCGAATGACAATCAAACTATCATAAACATAAATAATATGTTAAAATGAGTCTAACGATACCCATATTTCTACCATTGTAGCCGGATCAAAATTTGGGTCACCAGCGGGCCCGCGGAGACCACAACCCGAAACAAAAAGTGGAAACTCACACTATGATCCCCAAGACCATAGGAGTACATGCCCGAAGAATCAAAGAGATTCGGCAACAAATTTGAGCTAAAGTAGCCCCTAAAGTTAGGAAACCCAAAAATGGATTTAAGGGATGAAAAAACAAAAATAGGTAAGAATTACGTACCAAGTAAGAGAATTATACCAAGAACTATGAATTTGATGAGTCCACGAGGCAACAACATCACCCATGAAATGATTCTACAACAAAATCAAAGCTTGAGGAGGGTGGCAATAATGGTGGTTTTAAGCCAATGAAGAGGACAATAATGGAAATCAAGACGGGGAAGAGAACTTACCAATTGACGAGGGAACTCACGGGATATCGAGGCACAACAATTTCTGGAGAAAGGAACTAATTTGGGAGTCATTTAGAGGGAGTTTGGAGCTTAATAGTTGGTGGAGAATGGAGAAAACAAGGCTGGAAAATGTAATGGCCAGCTTATATAGCTGTTGGCCTAACCCTTTGCGAATGAGGCCAGCCATCACGTTCGCAATAAACAATTTCCCAGCGGCTGGCAAAAGCCTAAGCGAACGCGCCTGGCCACCACGAACGTGAAGGCCCAGCCGAGTGGGTAGTTGGCCTATGCCTATGCAAATGCGGCTGGCCACCGCGAACACGAAGCCAAGCCGATGCCATGACAACACTAGATACCAACAACAATGCCCAACAAGAAAACTTACTCCGATGGACCCTCGGGAACACACCCGGGGTCCCGCAAACACAAATGAGCAGAGCTATTCGATTAAAAAATGGCATTCCGGACTCAACGTAATTAATGAAAATTCCGATGGATGTTGATAGTATGAAAAGTGGTCCCCACGCCCAAGAGCAAACTTTAGGCCTAACTTTCCAAAATAGAACACCGAGGCTTAAAATGGGCCCAGAAGCCTCGGGAACTAAACCACAGGTCCTCTTAGCCCAAAGTCAACATTTCAGAGCTAACAGTACTGTCAGAATTTCCATCTGAGGCCGTCTTCTCCTAATGTTGACTAAAGTCAAACTTTCAAGTTCAACTTGGCTAAAACACACAAACCAAGATGAAATGAAACCGAAAGCTTCCCAAACCCAACAAACCACCTTTCTAACCCAAAATTGTCATTCCAAAGCTGATGGAATTGTCGGATTTCAAATCTGAAATTCCAATCATCAAAAGTCACCCAAAGTTACACTTTCAACTCCAAATGGCTTGAAAATAGAGAAAACCACAAAAAATCCACACTGTAAGTTCTTAGGCCTCAACTGAAGGTCTAACTAGACCAAACTTAATGCTACAGAGCTAACAGAACTGTCAAAATTCAATTCTGAGCACATTAGCTAAGAATGTTGACTAAAGTCAATGATATTCTAAGTTAAAGCTCTAAAATAGGAAAAAAGTGCAAAACAACCAAACAAATGACCAAGGAACTGAACTACAAGTCCCAGTAAGCCATATATGACTTGGGGCCACTATATGAAAGCTCTAACAGTATAATGAATTCATAAACACAAAGATGACCAAAAGGGTCATCACATTGGTTCGCCTACTGGGGGGTTGTAGGTGCCATCATGACATGAGAAATCGGTCATGACAGCTTGGTATCAGAGCCTTAGGTTCACCAGTGTCATGGTACAAAAGCAAGTGTCAACATAGAGTCTTGTGAATCGGTACGATGACGTTCTTATCTTATCTGCGGGAGGCTACAGGGCATTGTTAGGAAAAGTTTCATCTTCTTGGCTCCTTATCATGCGTTCATAGATCTATTGTCTTCTAAGCTTTGATTTTTTCATCCCTTCTGAGATGCCTAATATGAGTTCAACAACGATTGGTATCTAGGCTTTTATGCCTGTTGCCTCAGTGCTTCCGCCAGTGCCAGGACTTCAGAGTGAGGGTTTGCCATATCAGATAGGGGGTGTGGGGTTAGACCAACCTCCGATTGGTTTTGTAGCAACCCTAGTTCTTCAGGACACCATGACTAGGACTCTAAGCCCTCCGGTGGGTATTTCAGTACCTGGTTCTTCGAGCGGTGCTTCAACTAGGGTTGAGCTTCCAGTTCTTCAGCAGGGTTGTTTGTCTGTATTGGACTATGAGGCGAGATTTCATGAGATGGTTAGGAGTACTGCTAGGACTATGCCTTCAGAGTTTGATAGAGTTCAGAGCTTTGTTAGGGATTTGATTTCACCGCTCCATTTGGCGACTGAGCATTTGGTTACGGTTGGGACTACCTTCCTTCAGGTAGTGGATCATGCTTGGGATATTGAGGGTTTATGACGTGAGGCTTATGTAGGTAGCGCTAAGAAACGTCATCGCCAGGATAGTTTCCAAGGTTCACAGACTTGAGATAGGGGATTCTCTACTAGAGATAGGTTCCATTGCTTCTTATCTACCGGGATAGTTTTAGTTGTTCCATGGGTTCTAGGGGTTATTGGTACAGGACATGTTGAGCAGAGTGGACATGGTACATGTCAAATTCTTTGAGGTTTGCATTCAGGTTATGTAGGCCGTGGTGGCCAGTCAGGTTCAGTGAGATCTTCTCGCCCGACTTCCTTCTGCGGGTTTTGCTTTCACTGTGGTGAGTATGGACACTGTGTTAGGGATTTACCCACGATCGTGCATTCCAGTTGGCATAGTTGTTATGATTGTGGAGTAGTTGGCCACTGTTCTAGAGACTGTCCTCTGTGAGAGATGGTTGAGCTTTCAACTTTGACTATTCAGTCCAGAGTTAGATCCCATCAGTCTGATGCCCCTCTTAGTGGGCCTGAGGTTGTGGTTCCTTTTATCATTGCTCTAGGTAAGGCTCCTGTTACCTTCGACTTGTGATAGTCCTACTCGCGTTGCGATTCTAACCCTTCTGTCATTTATTTGCTTATATGCCTACCTGCTACTTGTTTAGTTGTTTGGCTACCTGAATTGTAGTATGTATGTGTTGTTTTATTGGTAGTTTATTCTTTAGTAGTGGATGGGGTGAGATGTCCTTGAGAGGTGTTTTCTCGAGGATGTAGCTTGTGGGTAGGCTATGTAGAGTTTGCTTCCTGGTTGTTCTGGTTCTAGACTTGCTTTGGGTCTTCCTTCCTAGCGGTCCTAGATGGTTGTTGCCTAGGCCATTATCTAGTGTGGCTAGAGATCCGTGTATTAGTTCGATGTGATACCGATGGTAGTGCTAGAGTTTGAGGCCCTGTCTTAATTCAAGTAGTGTTGGTTATGCTAGTGTGCATAGATTGGTTATATTTTTTGGGTGATTAGAATCGAACCTCTTTATTGGTTGGCTTAGGAGGTTGGCAGGTGTGTGGGTTGTTCCTATAGTCTTCTTCAATTTCTTGTCTGGTTGGGTTGTCTTATCATTTTCCTCGGTTCCAGTCAGAATGAATTTTGATCACAGTTCTCTGGATGAGCTTTTGATTTTGGCATTGTGATTGGGTTTTGGCTTTAGCATTTTCAACTAAGTGTTGATAGTAGCCTCGTGGCGGAGTTGTACTTGTAGCATTTTGGGTGAGTTGGGAATCTGGCCCATTATTTTCCTGCTTTATTGAGTTTGGAAATATAGATGTGAGAACTAAGGTAATGGCTCCAGATTTTATTTGAGAAGGAGTTTGTAAGGTTCAGTATATGCTACAGAAAGGTTTTTGTTTAGTTGAAAAAGGAGGGAGATGACTCCTTGTTCATGCTTATGTGCTTCAGTAGTCGACTGAAGTGACGACAAAGGTTTTCTTTGGGATCGTGTGTTGGTGATTTGATTCAGCCGATTACAGATTGTAGTGATTTTACTTTGATTGGTTGAGATTTCAGTAGTAGCTGTGGTTTTGGTGACTTGCATATTCAATCCTAGTTGGCTTTGGTTAATAAGGATTTATTGGCAGCATATGGGTTAGACAGAGGCAATGGTTTGTAAATCAGGATTGGGTTTCAAAAGCATGGGCTAGCAAACTACTCCGGATGGTTCGTGGTTGGTTCTTTTGGTTGCAGCTTCTTGGGTTGGAAGTCATTCAGTTCGGACAACTTAGCTTACCCATTTTCTGTTATGGGGTGACAGTTGGACTTGGACACCTAGTCCTTGGCTAACCTTTGAGTTAGGCTGGACATTCCATATTTTGAAGGTGTTCTGGATAGTATAATGTTCCCTCTACCATGGTTAGACAGACTCAACAGTGTGAGTTCAAGATCCAGTAGTGGTGTATGCCATATGTGATCAAGTTGTGCGGGTTGAGGCTAGCGAGACTATTTTGAGTTGTAATGATGCATAGAGACTGGTGGTCACCATTCATTTGCCGAGAGTTTGAAAATCTTGTTTAGTTGATCCTTCCAGGGTTGGATTTTATGTGGGGTTCCAGTGTTTGTTAGACTCGGCCATTGTGGACTGGAAGTTTGGTGTGTTATATGCTTTAGAGAGTGTTTTTGTATATGCTGATACGGTAGAGTGGTTGATTCGAACCAAAGAGGTGATTTGAGGGTATATGCAGAAATTCTATATCTAGACAACCACCTTGCACCCCAGGAACCTTTTCCTTTATCTATGAGGTGTTTTGACTTGATATTCGTGGAATGGTGGACTTCTTCCTGAAGAGAGAGTTTTAAGGAAATTTCAAATCCGAATGGCGTTCGAGTATTCAGGTTAGCAACAGGTATTTCTTAGAGTTTGGGAGCTTAGCTAATGACTACGGACTTCATGGTAGGCTTACCATACTAATTGCAGGATCTTGGTTTTGGTTTGGGTCTGATAGGCAGGTTGCCCTGGTTCATTCACTTCAAATTGATTTAGACTTGACACAGTGCAACTAAGTTGGGTTTGTTCTACAGTTTGGAAGTTTCTCCGTCAACACAGGGTATTCATACATGCTTTTCCTCACCTTGATGTGCAAGCTTCAATTGAATTCAGATGGGTTATTTAGTCGTGTTCAGTTATCAAGTTTGATGTCACTACAACAAATTTGTCCTACGGGCACACTAATTCTACACCACACTTGAAAAGTGTTACCAAAAGTATTTAAGGTAACACTTTCAAAGTGTGGCCTTTGTAAAAGACTTTTGGCCACATAAATTTTGACAACACTTATAAAGCGTGCTCTTTAGAATTATAGGCTACACCTTTTAAGCATTGTCAAATCATAAAATAATTGGCAGCACTTATTTATACATATGACTACACTTTTAAGTGTGCTATATTTATAATTCTAAAAATAACACTTAACAAATGTGGCCTATTAGTCCTCATCAAATTTTGACTAAAATAATAATTTTCCCTCAATATATATCTATTTTCGCCCAATTTCTAAATATTTTCCCTAGATTTCATTCACAAGAGTATCGGCCCTCACAAGACAAAATCATCTGACGAAGAATATGATGGAGAACCAGATCCATCAAAATGAATCTCCATAGAGTTCCACATTCCAAATCGATGACGTCAAGGACCGATTTGTCCTTGGTCGGCGCTTCAATTTCACCTTGGGAAAGAGGTATTTCCTGGCAATTATTCTCCTTGTATAATTAGGCGTTTACTCATTCTATATTTCTTTACCGATATTAAGAACCTATTTCAGACCATATTTACTAGCATAAAGTTTGATGGTTCCGTCAATTACATGTGCGAGTCTGAATATCTGCGTAAACAGCAGCAATTGGTTTTTTTTCAAGTTGTGGAATCACACACTGTGGTTTCTAGTACAACAACGGGGGCGGTGACGTTACCCAGGAAAGCAAAGTTTGCATTTTCTCTGTTGAATACCCATCATATGCAGTGGTGGAGTAAGAATCGATGGGAAAATTGAAGTTGACTATGGTGGCGACGAAGGAAAATGTCAAGTATGAAGCTACCAATGAAGAGGGGAACGGAGACTCATAATAGCAAGTTCTCTCCGGCTAAGGGCAAACCTTTTCGAGCTTCGTTCATCTGTTGCGTTAGGTAATATATTTTATTAGTATAACTCATTTGGTTCCTTTCTGATTCTTTTTTCCCCTCTTAATTGTTGCCTGTTTAAGCCATCAATTTTCTTGCTTGTCTCCATGTTGTAAAGGAAATTATGCTATTCCTGGAAGTTTATAACAGAGAAATATTTGTTTCTAGCATGAAAATTGGGAAAATGTTGCTATTTATTCAGCAATATGGTAAAAATGGACTTGGTGCATAGTAGAGTTGCTCATTCGTATTATTGGTCGAGAGCCATTTGTTGTCATATAATTAAATTGTTCGTAACAACTGTGCTCTGCTAATTTATTCCTTTCTAGTCTCTCAGTGATGTCCTCAATATTTATGTTCAGTGATAGTTAGACTGAAGATTAATTATATGTTTTTCAGTTCCAGCATCTACTCGAAGCAGAGTCGTTCCCTTATGTTTATTTTTCTGTCAAAACATTTGATAGAGAGGTATCAGACGTTCAATGGGTGACAATAGTCTCATTTGTTGCAAACTTCTGGGAATACTTTCTTCAATAGGAAGAGGTAAAAATAGTGTTCTATTAAATGCTGAGTACACGTTCCATGCGCTCATCCTTGTTCATCTTGCACATAGTGTATAATGGGAAAAAGGAAAGGTGTCCAGTTACCCCATGTAATAACTCAACCTTTGTTTGGGGAAGGCCTTATATGGTGGCTTGCTCCCTGAGCCCTTTTGAGTTGCGTTGGGGCTGCAACATACCTCATTTAAATATTAAATCAGAAGATAGGCAAAAAGAGAGACTGGTCTTCCACTTCAATGCATAAAAATATCTTCATTTAATGGGCTGAAAGTTTTTTTGTTTGACTTATTTCAGCAAGAATGCAGAGAATAGTGGCTCATCTAGTATACCTTTCCAGTTGGAGTGAGCACGAACCCATCATTCTCCCCTCCTATCTAAGTTATCTCTTGTGTGTGATGAAAGCTTTTTTGTTTAGTATAACTAAAATACTACATTGTTTTGCAACATAGGTTGAGAAACCAGAGTAGTGATGAGGTACTGCAGTGCATTTCCTCAGTTGCTTCAATCTTGCTTTACTAATCTTGTTTTACTATATGTTTTCATCAACTGCAATATTTTCATGTTTTTTATTTAGTTATAAAATATTCCCTAAATGAGGCATGGTGAATTAGAAAGAAAAGGCACTGACATTTGGCAATTTTTCAGAGAAGTTCAATAGAGTAAGTTATTGTTGATGCACTTTGTTTGCCCGAGTTCACTTAGTACCTGTGTAATACATCTTATTGTGTTTTACTAAGTGCCTTCCATCTAGATAACTTGTACTTTAACAAACAACGCATCATGGCTATGGAATAGCTTGATAGAGTATAAAGGAGAAAAGTTTATTGCTTGATGAAGTACATCTTGGTCTCTTTTGATATTTTACTAATGCTAGGTCCATGTTATGTATGATATGTAATCTTATGTCGTATCTCCCAAACCTTTTAAAGTTTGTGTCTTGTTATCCATTAGAGTTTTAACACAAGACTAATGTCTGATAGTTTAAAAACATGACTGTCTAAATGCCATTTAGGACGTATAAAGTGATTCCTATTACATGCTCTAGGTTATAGATATAATGGTCAGAGTCTTCAATTTAGTATATGCATTTACCTATCCAATTTTTTGTATTTTGGTATCTTCTCATTTTGTTTTATCATAGTCAATCTGATGATTCATGGCACATGTTCTGGAGAGTTTGCCTGTGATAAAACCAAGAGCTCATTGTTGATTTAATGGAACAGATAAGTTCTCAATCAGCGCTGAGTTACTACTAAGGATAGACTCTATGGTTCTTACCAGTTTGATTGGAAGCAAGGAGGCATCAGAGTTTTAAAAGCTGGTCATGGATTCAATAGGTAGTATAACTGATTATTTCTCTGAGATAATACATAAACATGATACTAATCACACTGAGTATGTTGTTATTTGTTGTTGTTGTAGATTGGAAATAGAGGTGGTTACGTTTCTGCTTTAACACTTCAGCTGAAATCTTCCTCGCCATCAGTGTCCATCTCAGGTAGGATTTTGACATGCTCTCACATGTTTTAAAAAAATTTGAGATTTCTTCTCCTTCTCACTCCCTTATGTGACACAGTGTGTTCTTGAGAGAGAGAGAGTAATTGTTTTATGTGTGTATTTCTTCAAAGAATTTGAAAGTCGAGTGAAATTTCATTCGAATTTTTGCATTATGGAGATGAAGCTCTATTATTCGGTTTATTGTTAAGGTATAACTTTAGTTCATTAAATCTAAATTATTAATTTCAAAATGAGATATGTGTCTCTCATTTAAAAAATAAATTGGAAAAATAGGAACAATCGGGAAATGGGGAGGACCAAAATCTCAAAAGGAGTTTATAACTTCATTTTGGAAGCAGGAGTATATATTTTTTTATGGAAAAATATCTTTACCAAAATTTTAATTTTGACAAACTGTTTCTTCTTAATACTCTATAACCGAATTATCTCTCATCCTTTTTTTTCTTATCCTGGCTCACCTTTACTATTACTTAAATAAAATGTAGAAAAATTAATTAGTCTCTCACAATAAATATTTAAAATTACATTGTTTATTTAAATAGTAATACTAACTACAAATATATTGCCTTTACATGATATGATGGACGTGAAAACTGGGACGGTGTGTGCAATTGGGTTGATTATTAATCTGTTTGGCTAAGTTTTTGAAAGATTAAAAATGCTAAAAAAAGTTCAGGGTATTTTTGATGTGTTTAATCTTTTGAAAAATTTAAAAAGTCAAAATAATTAAAATAAGTCAAAAATATTAATTTATGACTTATAGTCTGTTTGGTCAAGCTTTTAAAATCAACTTGTTTTGAAAAGTACTTTTGACGAGAAGCATTTTGTATTTGGGCAAAAAATTTAACGGAAAAGGGTAAAAAATACCCATGTACTATGCAAAAAGGATCATTAATACTCTCCGTTATACATTTGGTCTATTATTACCCCTGGCGTTCTACAATTGGTGCAAAAATACCCCTCTCCGTTAAAGCCTTCTGACATGCCAAACAAATGTCCAAGTGATCTGATCTTTTGCTGAGGTGGATGCCATGTGGCAATGCCATGTCACCATCTTAATCCCTTACCCTGCATTTTCTTCCACTACCACCGCCACCTCCTCCGTCATCCAACCACCACCGCACCACCTCTCTCATGCTCGTGCACACTTCAGCTTTCTCATACTCATGCAATTCGCAAACAAGCTTGGTAGTGTATTCGTCAAAGTTATTCCTAGGAACTCCATCGATTTTGTAGCTTCAACGACCTTAAAATCTTGTTTAAAGTCATAAAACAAAAATAAGAAAATTGGGAACAGTCAATCCTAAGCTTTTATACAGTGTTGACATTTTTCTGATGTTATCTGCTTCTTTTGTTATCGCTTACTGTTTCCCTTATGGTTTCATTAGAATGTCACATGGCTTGGTTGCAAAACTTTGGGTCTTCTTGAAGAACCCAATTTTCCACAGTACTCTTTATCGTTTGCCCTACAAATAATACAACCTTCTTCCTCGTTATCATGAAAATTTAAATATCATCCTAATTAATTATTTCTTCCTTTGATTTCTTTACACATGGATTAGAACACAAAGTTCTTAATTATTTTCGTTGATGGTCTGGGATCAATGAGTTGAAGTCTTGAAGTTAAAAACATGACTATTAATTTGTTGTAATGGAAGACTTCCAATCCATTAAAAAGAAGATTAAAGTTAATTAGGAAATGGGTCTTCTTCTCTAGAGAGCGATCCGCTGGAGAAAACTGAGGAACAAAGTCAGAAGGAGGGGTGGCGGTGATAATGGAAGAAAATGCAGGGAAAGGGATTAAATGAGGGTTTTGAGATGGTGACATGGCATTGCCACATGGCATCCACCTCAACAAAAGATCAGACCACTTGGACATGTGTTTGCCATGTCAGAAGGCTTTAACAGAGAGGGATATTTTTGCACCAATTGGATAACGTCGGGGGTAATAATAGACCAAAAGTATAATGGAGGGTATAAATGATCCTTTTTGTATAGTACAGGGGTATTTTTGACCCTTTTTCATAAATTTTAAAAGTTTTTTTGAGCAGCAATTACTGTTAGACCAAACTTTTTAAAAATACTTTTAAATGTATTTTTTCTCAAAAGTCTTTTTCAAAAACCTACTCGATCTTTGCCCTTTGTATTGTACCGCCTGAAAAGATGTTTGCTAGCCTTTTTCCACGTTCCTCTAGTATACTGGCTGGAGTTGGTCTCCTCGTAGTGACGAGAGTTCCAGCTCGATGAATCACCCATTCCCTCTGTATGTCCAAGCATCATCCATTTGTGCTTTTACAGAAAAACTACTTTTTTTAGCTTCTGAAAAATAGTGTTTGATACCTTCAGAGTCACATATTTTCTCCCAAAAGCTTGGTCAAGCACCTCATTTAAAAAAAAATAAACTTGACCAAACATACTATTATGCTTATAAGCCATAAGCTATAAATCCATCCAAACAGGATCCTAGTATAGTGCTCCTTTTTTTGGTGTTTCAAAGTCTACTGCTTTTAAATAGTATATATACACCTAGCAGAAAGTGCTCCTCTCCAGTATAGTTGCGGTCTGATTTGTCAAGTGCACTGTTAATCTGAATACATTTGTCCATTTTCATATTTGAGGGTCTAGATTTATTTAACTAAAACTACTCCCAAACCATAGTTAAAGTCCATTATTTCTTATTGGCAGCATACTGTAGGAAAAAATATTGTAATGTTGGTAAGTTCTCATCCGTAGTGTTTTTTGCTAATAAATTATACTTTGATGAAAGCAAAGTGTATGGTTTGTTTATTTAAGGACCATTTCGCCATAAAAAATATTTATGTTTGTTTCAGAATTATTTTTTACTTTATTTCAAAATTAATGTTTGATCATGAAAATTATAAATTCAACTTGAAGTTGTATTTCAAATTTAGAAAACAACTTTTATGACTTATATTTCAACTCACTTATCACTTTGTAAAGTTATATTTAAGTGCATTCAAGTATGAAAAATTATTTCACATGTTCTTTGCAAAAAGTATAACCAAACATAAGTTAATCTTCAACTTTAACTCCTTAAGTTTAAAATAAAGTTATATATTTGAAATATATGGTCAAATGCCTACTTTGTACTTTCTTTCATATTTTTCTATTTTTAACAATTGAAGGGAGGCCCAAGAGCTTCATTTATAAAACAAAATCTGTATAAATTTATAAATCCTGGTTCAATAGCGACCTAGGCCCAATGTGAAAAAAGAAAATAAAGACAATAAAACAAATCAAGAAAATCTAAAGGAAAAAAGGAAAGTGAGGGGTTGCCGATGGAATTATCGGAGGTTCTCAAAGATTCAAAACTACCGTAGCTCCGATGGCCTGAGAAAAGCTTGAACAAAGAAGAAACACCCTCATTGGAAATGAGAGACATCTTTTCTTTCTTGAATAGGAAGGTAAAGACCTGATGGTGTCTTAGCTAGATTTTGAGCTAAGACTCCTCGATTTATCCTCCTTCAGTCACTCCTCTGGCTTGTCACCGGTGAGATGGAGATGCTACTAAAGGTAAGAGAACTTCTGAGTCTAAGCTGGTAATAAATATCTAGATAGGCTACTGTTTTAGGGATTATGGATCCCAACGACGGACCGTTCTTCTGAACGATGGTCTGTTGTTGGAACCGTGACTTCTGGGAACTTAAACTTTTCTCTGAAATTTTTATTTTCTACTGGTTTTCTGAGCTTAGTCTAAGCTTGGAAGTTCTGGGGTGTTCCAAATTCTTAGCTTGAACGTGGTGTTCATACACCTTTTACAAGAACATCGAATAATAGTGCTCACCCAGGGTTGATTGAATGCCTAATTAAGAAAGTCTTCTACTCCATCTCTATATCTTTGGTCACCTCTATTCCTAATATTCAACCAACTTTTATCCATTCCTATTTCTTCAAAAAGCAATTAACTAATCAATTAAAAGTGCAAGGACGACAATAATCTAAATAACTACAAGATTGTAGGTAATTGTAATTAACACAATAATCTCTAGATCCATTGCCAAATAAAGATAAACTAATTACAAAATAATATGAGTTGGACTACCTAATAAAATCAAGTATATAATGTGACTTTAAGTTGTTTATTTCTAGTACATATTTCAATTTAGAGAGAAAAAATATTCATCTGGAATGAATTACTTATCCACAACACATGTAAACATGTCATTTCACCAAGAAACTTTTCTTCCAGCAGAAAGTTTTTCTCTACTATAAAGAGATAGTTTTGATTCAAAAGCTGAAATACTAACTTAAATAATTTATTTATTTTGACCGATAAATACATTAAAGGTGGAATTAATCAAATTATCACAAGAAGTAAAGGTGACACAGAGTATGAAAGCAAGTTCATACCTCAGGAGGGTGGCACAGTAAACTGCCGAAAATGTAAAAAGCATAGTAACTGGATAAGGAATAAAAATATAAGTTGTACACATAACTACACAACACAAAAAAACTTTTTACCCAGTGTGGACCATTACGATTGAAGAAGAAAAACAAGATAATATTTACAAAAAGGAAAGCACCAATTTTAAAATAAAAAAAAAATGGATGATTCTTCTATAAATAATTAAGAGGTAGAAAAGCTTAATAAAATGAAATATGGAAGTGAGAGTAGCATAAATAAGCTATGAGTTCCTCAATCATAGAGAAGAAACTATTAGGCTCATCATAAAGAGAATAGTAAAAAAAAGCAGGAGACATTTTATGAGCACAAGAGAACACTAACTCAAGTTCACAAATCATGATCAAGTTTGCAGCAATGAAACATGATCAAGTATGATCAGATTATTCAATTTAGAGTTGCTTGTGTTCTCTAGCTAGAGTTGTAAATTATCGTGTTAAACAGAAAATTTGCTAGCCTTCTTGTAACAATAGTATTTTAGTAGATGCAAAATACACAACTAATGCAGGGTTGCAAATTAATGACCAAGTTGGTTCGATAAAATAGGAAATGCAGCAGCATAAATGAAACTAATCCGATTAACATATAGAGTCGTTGATTAATTATGGCATCCACATTTGATTATTGCTTAAGTATAACAGAGGTTTTCTTTTCTAATAAAATTCTTCATTTCCCTACTCTATGCAAGCTACAAGAATAATTAGAATTATTCTAGGTTATAAGAGCCTTGACTTCCTTCATGATTTCTGTGCTAGATCTGCTTGATTTTTTGGTCGAGTTCATCACAAGACATCCTAAAACTCTCACCAGATGCTATGGTATCTAGAACCAAGATGAAGAATTTCTTCATGAATGGAAAAACATGTAGATTAGGAACTCATAGAGGTAATGTTGAGATATACACATACTTCAAAAAACTGATAATATTTTCCTTTGATATATCCTCCCCAAAGAATAAACCTCAATTGAGATTGATACCACTCTTGATAGGAAATATTTTGGGTTTTTTTCAAATTACCTTAAACATCTATAATATGGACTGTATTGAAGACAAAACTTGTATGTGTTATTGCAGATTGATGGCTGAGTAGAACTTGTTGATGTGAATTTATGTTATTCCCTGTTGTTGGTGTTGGTGTTGTGTTCAGCTTCTTGTATTCTTGAACCTCAATGCGGGGATTTATTGTTTGCCAATGTTAAGCAATTTTCTTGCTCTTGTAGGTAGATCCTGAAAGTAATGGTATTGTAGTGTACTTGCAAAATAGAAAACATAGTTAGCTAAAAAGTCAACAACCTGGTTGCCTTCTCTCATAGTATGCCCAATATGAATATGACCCCTTCTCATCCATTCCTTGATCCTCCTGACCTCCATTATTATATTCCATGGGGGTTGCCATTCTACATCTAGAATCCTCTTTATAACTAAAGAGTCACTCTCTAATATAAGAGGTAGATATTGTTGCTGGACACAAACTTCTAGCCCTTTTTCAATAGCTTTAGCCTCATCCCCAAGACTAGTGTTGTGGAACATGGTCTTTTCACTAGAATAAGCTAGATCTCCCTCACTGTTTCTGATACAAAAAGCCCATGAGCTAGGTCTTGGGTTTTCTTTGGAGGCTCCATCAGGGTTACATTTGTACATTCCATTAGCTGCCATATTTTTTCTTCACGTCCCTTAAAAATATTACTAATTAAAATGATAATTCAATTAAATTAATTTTTTATCTCCATTTAATACCACTTTTCCTTTCAACATATTAATCTATCCCCACATTTGTTAAAACAAGGCGTAAGGTGACAAAAAATAATAATTTTAGCTTAATTTTTTAAATAATAAATATATTGGAGCAATTATATTTACAAACTAAAACAACTAGAAGGAAAAACAGAAAACTTACCATAGGAAGATAGTCTCCTATATAGATGCCAATAAAGAAATGATATTTAGAGAATTAATGACCTTTGACCAAGGTTTAAGAGTTGTTTTAGTTAAACAAATATTGACCCTTAAATATGAAAATGGACAAATGTCATCAGATTAATAGTGCACTTGACAAACAGGATCGTAGCTATACTGGAGAGGAGCTGCGTCCGTACCGCGACTACTCTGCCCATTGTGCCTCAAACAACCGCTCTCTGAAATCTATAGTGTTATATGAACTGCTCGGCACTACTGAGAATGTCGTGGGTAACTCCCACGAGAGAAACCTTTACCTCGAAACCGAAAATCAATGAAACTACCCTTTGTGAGGCCTCTTACCACCACCTCTATTAGCCTCATGACATATACCCTCAATAACCCATGTATGATCGACAACCGCAGGGAATGTAGCCCCCGATGCCACTAGCTACTCTGTAGCCAAACGAAGTGGTAGATCCAACCCTCTGACAAACTGGTGAACCCTCTCGTGCTCTGTAGAATGAATCATAGCAGCATGCCTAGACGACTCATGAAACTGTGCCTCATACTCATAAAATGACATAGAGCCCTGCTATAACCTGGTGAACTGATCCCTCAACCTCTCTCTCAAGCTGCGAGGTACAAACTTTGCCAAGAAGGCTTCGGAGCACTGAGCCCAAGTCAACGATGGTGACCCGACTAGTCTGCAATTAGTATAAGATCACCACCACTATTTTTCCAAACCATCCATCTGAAATGTAGTGTATTCAGCCCCGTGAGACTCAACTAACCCAAGGTTATGCAACCTCTCCTAGAAACTAATCAAGAACTCATAAACATCCTCCCCAGGGGTACCAAAAAAACCTTGGAGGGTCCAACCTGATGAACCTACCCAGCATCTTCTGCTCCTCAATAGACACAACCAGCCTAGATGCAATAGGTTGAGCAACCAATGGAATCGGCAACATCTCCAAATGGGGAGCCACAATGGCTGGCTGTGCTCCTAATTCCTGACCACTATATGCCGCTGTCTAGGCTGAAGTCTGTATCTCATCTCTGATCTACAAACTATCAGGTGCACTAGCTAGTGTCCCGGCCCGTGACATACTCTCTAATAAGCTAAGAATCCTAGGTAGAATACCATGATGGGACGGTGAAGCTACAAATCCTGCTGGAGGCTGGGCTGAACCCACACCCTCCAACTGAAATTGAACACCCTTAACCCCTAACTTTGGTAACCGCGCTCCAGCAGCAGGCATATCAGCCTCGTCCATGCCCGCTTTCGACCTTGTCATAACCATCTGAGAAGGAAATGAGCTATTAAAGTTGACTTGATGGAGCGAAGAACGCAAGATAAGGGATCAACAAGATGGAATTTTCCTAAGGATACACAATAGCCTCCCGCAGATAGGATACAAACTTCATCGTACTAATCTACGAGACTCTACTACACACCTGCCCTTGTACCAACGACACGAGTAAACCTAGAGCTCTAATACCACTCTGTCATGATCTGAAAACTCAAGTCGTGATGGCACCTACTAAAATCCACCAGTAGGTAAACCAACCCTTAGCCCAGAACTGCAAGTAATGGGGTAACACAAGAAAGAACCCAAAAGCGGAAGAAATATCAATAAACAACGAAAGAAAAGGTAAACCAAAATAAGTAAAAGGGAGAGAAAAGACTAAAATACATAAGAATTCCCCAAGACCTGGTGTTAGTCAGTACAAGTGATACTACAACTTAGATATTCTAGATAGATACAAAAAATATGGACAATCTCCAAAAGTACAGTAAAAGACTAATCCAAAAGTAGAAGGAGGTGGATCAACTCCGATCGCCAAGAGCTCACTCAATGTCTCCAATCAGCAACTCTGCACGAGGATGGCAATCAATGGCGATAACTCGTACTCGGATTTGCATCAGCAAAAAGATGCAGAAGTATAGTATGAGTACCAAAATATGCGGTACCCAATAGGCATCATCAGCCGACTGAGCTCAAATAAGATATAAATATAACAAAAAATGAATATAACCCAAGGGTAAGAAAGATGAGTGAGAAAGAAGTATAATGGTCAAAACCTAGATAAAAAAGAGAATTACCATAATAATATGAATGACATAAAGCGATAGTCTAGTAAAAACCAAATCGGACTTCCCCGAGTCCAGAAAGTGCACCCAAATAAAGCAATCCAACTATACACAGAGTCGATAGTAAAGATGTGCAAGGAATACCATGATATGCAATGTGAAATGAATGAAACGAAATATGGCCAATGCAATAATGAATGAAACCCTGAGTCACCTCGCGGATCGCCAGAGCTTACCAACTAATACCGTACTATAATACCTGTAATATCAATACAGGCCATCAGAGCATATCAATAGAAATGATTACCACAAGTAAAACTCCGTATGTACGCAAAGGGGGCTGCCAGAGCTTATTGATATAGTCCCACAAATCAATGGAAAGTAAGGATCAGAACCGCCTCTCAGACCAAGTGCATAAAATAGAAGTATTTCCCATTCCGAAGTCAGTAAAATAGTGAGGTACAATTCCTCCTTAGAAATCCCAAGTTTTATAGTAAAAGGAACCATTTTCTCTTTTTAATAACCAGCAATAGTGATAAAAGTGGGATGCTCCCCCTGGAGCTCCAATCAGTAAAAAAAGAAGTATTTTGGGTTTTTAAACATTAGCAATCAACTTAAACTAGTGAAATCTTTCCTTAATTTGAAAACTAATTGTTAAAAGAATAGTTCCTTTTTAAACCACCGAACCAATCAATTCTCATTAATCTGTGCTGTAACCCAGTCATATGCGGAAAGGAATGAAAAATAATCAGTCCAAATGTATGTATGAATCCATGTAAATGCACGGAGATATACCTAGATAGGGTGTTTCACCCTTAATATCGATATCGTACTAACCTAGAATTCATCAAGCTCAACCATGGCCTCAGACCCACAAATACTCATACCAAAGCCAAACATAGGAAACTAATACAATAAGAACAACCAGAAAGCTAAGCTAGAAACAACTCTACCACGAACTATGCCCCAACGAGTGCTAAGGCTGCCTATTCTAGTACAAGTACTAATAGGGAAACACTACACTAACTACCAACCCCCAATGGTACTGCCTAAGGAAAATCAACTTACTGGAACTCAGCATAAAGCGTACAACAGATAGAAAATTAAGCAAAGCACAACCATACTGACCTGGCTCCTGCCAGTCCTATCTCCATGGCCTCGGGCCCATAGGTATAAGATAAATAGCACACAATACAAGAAAGAATAATGATATTAATAATAAAGCAACAATAACATCTACTCTATCACAAACCCTTATCTAATTCTAGGCTAAGGCTTCTTACTCTAAGAAACTCAACCACAAGCAGCCTAAACTAAGCTAATGCACATGAACCTAATCCCAAGGATAATTACACCACCTACGCCAAGTCTTACGGGAGAACCACAACCTATACTAAGGATTTCTATCTAGAATCTACTCTAAAGCCCCTAAAACACGTATAAGGATCAATATGCCTACTCAGAACCGTATCAAAACCACAAGATCCCACCAACCATTAGAAAATTATTATATTCATACCTCATATGAGCAACGTCTAGAAAAAGTAAACCATAACCTACTGGAAAGACAAGCACCCGCGCACAATCCATAAGACCAGGACTATGTCCCCCGAGAAGCATCCGCAAGCAGCCATACTATCATAATAATATTCTACACATCAATATAAAGCTAACGGTACCCATATTGCTAATAATTTAGCCGGGTCAAAATTTGGGTCACAAGAGAGCCTGTGGGCCCTGCAATCCAAAACTGGAAACAAAAATCACCACGAGGTTCCCAACCTTTCCAGGAGTGGATGCTCAAAATTTGAGAAGAAACGGACCATCGGAAGTGCTCCAAACAATCCGTACTCCAAGAGAATCAAAGAGGGACAATTTATGGAAAATAACCATAATTTAACGAAGAAACTTACCAAATTAATAAGCCAAGAACGAGCACAGACCAAAAATATATAATCCTCCAAGGTCAAGGAATGATCAGGTGAAATATGGAGGTTTTTAGAGCTTAAAAAGATGGAGAAATAGTTTGGAGAAGGAGAGGACATAAGCTTGAAATTAGAGGGTGGCCAACTATATAGGCTTCCACGCCTATGTGCAGGGGCACCCAGGCAGCGCGCAGGCGCCATGGCGGCCAAGGATCGCAGGGACGTTGGTGCCAGGCGAGAGCTGAGGCACAGGGGCGCTTGTGCCAGGGTGGCCAGGCACGCAGGAGCAGCGCGTAGGAGCAGGCGCGTCCTAGGCAATGCCCTAGCGCCACACCAGCAACCAGCTGCAGAAACAACCCATGTCAAGGCAGATTTTCAAGCGGTGGGCCTCCAGGAATGCATTCGAGGTCCTGCGAACACAAATGAGCTGAGCTATTCGACTAGAAATGGTGTTCCAAATCCAATGGAATCAACAAAAATCTTATCAAAGGTCGATTTAACAAAGAGTGGGCCCAGCACCTAAAATCAACCTTTAGGCCAACTTGATCGGACTATCAGAATTTGATTCCAAGCGCATTTACCAAGAAAGTTGACCAAAGTCAAGGATTCCCAAGTTAGAGTTCTAAAATAAGGAAATAGTCATAACGACCTAATGAATGGCCCGGGGACCGAACCATTAGTCTCAAAAAGTCATAAATAACCTGTAGCCGCTGCGGGACAATTTGAAATACAGTAAATGCAAGGAAATAGAGAAATGACCTGGAGGGTCATTATAACATCCACTACTAAAAGAAATTTCATCCTTTAAAGTTAGGAAATAGGAAGTACCCGAAGGCTCAGAAATGAAAAGATACCAGGTCCATAAGCTGAGCTAGGCCTCCCGAGGAGCCTCCTTGATCGGCCAATAACCAATGGCCAACGAAAAGATAAATAAGAAAATCTTACTAAAACCTTAACTCACTACCAGCCAAAATAGGAAAAACAACAAACTCTAACTCAAAATCTAACGGTTCAAACAACTAAACAGAACCCAAAAGAAAACATTCGAAAAGAACCAACACAACACAAGAACCATGGAAACTAAGGCAATCATTGCACAGAACCGATAATCATGCAAACACAAAGCACAAAACCCACCTCCTCCAATATTCTAACCCATTAGTCTTGGGTCTGAAGACCCTTCCATTTATCCAGAAACATCAGCATTCAAACCATAAAGTCAAACGCAAGTCAAACACTCAAGTTAAACTTGAAAAACATCAACAAACCCATCGGAAGGCTAGGACTCTACCATATTCTACCTCCACAAAGTAGTCTAAAAACTTGATCTCAACAAAAACCAAACAGTAGTCCTACTAACCTCAGAAACATACACCTGCCCGAGACATACCTATTATAACAGGAGTAGCCTACCCTTACTGACCATTGGTCTATAAATGGACAACTGCATCAAGATCACCTGAACAACCCAACTCATCTGAAACAACCATCAGAAACCCCAACTGCAAAGAAAACACTGGGATTTTAAAATATGTAACCAGGCACCCCATGCTGAAGGACGACCTTCCAAAAGCAGATTCTAAACCAAACTCTCTGAACCACACAATGTCTGATCCAAAAAAAATGACTAGGCTAGGTCTGCCTATCCAACAGACCCAATGGATACCAGAACCATGCAAGAAATGTAGCGAGTATGCAACAAAGCCTAAAGTCAGCCTTCAACTCCAAAAGCTTGAAATTTTTCCATGTTCCCCAACCCCCGATATACATACCAGAACTAAGCATCTGCCCTACTGGACCAGTACACACTCCACTAACTCAGAAGTATATCTCTAACTGACAACTCTTGGCCCTTCATGGAAAATAGTATGAACCAACGCTTGAATCCACAAGTTTCCAAACCTCAAAGAACCGATCTCACTCTGGCTGAACTACTAGAAGGGAACGGTCTTCTGAATCAATCTTAGTCAAAGGTGCCATGAACAGAGAAAGTCTTTCACAACCTTCATGAAATAGCCTGCTAACCCGCAAAGTCTGAAACCAAAACCAAATACTAATCGATCTCCTCCCTACTCCCAGAGTAGACTCAGATGCCACCTAGGAATACTGTAGTAACTGGAGTCCGAATAGGATCTGAACATGATGCTCAACAATCTGCAACCACTATTGGGGCATGGGTCAAACCAAAGGACATAGCTGGGAACTTATAGAAGAATGATTCCTAAGGTAGTCCTTGGAATGCCCACCACCCCAATCTTTAACAGGAGATAACCCGATTACAAACTCTATATTTAGAAAAACATCTCTGCAACCTGAACACTCATCAACCGCCAAAATTGGCCCAAGGGAAGAGCGTCGAGACTAGCACCATAAATAAAAGCCAAACAATCCAATCAACCCAAGACGACTAGGTTCTAAGATAGAAATAACCAAGTCTAGAATCAACGCTAAAACCCACCAACTATAACGACAAGGCCTACCTCGCCTTGCTCCCCAAGATAGCTACTACCCAAAACCCATGTACTCAATCCACTACTACAAAATTCTTCTACGAGGTAGCTATATGCAAACAAATTACAATTCCACATAGTAAGTCTTAATGAGAAGCAATGTAAGCATATATGTATAAGGACATATAGATACAACACCGAATGATACTAAAAGCTCATTGATAAAAACATAATCGTACCTATGATAGAAGCATCCGTGTGACTCCGTCTGCCATGACTACTCAATTGGTACAACTAGGAACCATCAATAACAACCTGGGAACCATCCCTACTAACCTGTGCACTGCCCTTGGCCGGTAATGCTGGAACTCGAAGGGGGTAAAACTCCCTGAATCTCAGACAAGTCCTAGCAAATTGTCCTCGCTAACTACAAACATAACAACCCTTACTAGAAGTTCCCTGATAAGAAAACTCGATTGAACCTGACTAGCCACCACCATCCTGGATACCTAAAATGCAAACCTCAAGAAGTCTGACCTGAACCCCGACTACTCTACCCACTGTGCGCCAAACAACCGCTCTATGAAATCTGTAGTGTTGTATGAACAGGCTGGCAAAACTGAGAATGTTGTGGGTAACCCCCCTAAGAGAAACCTCTGCCTCAAAATCAAAAATCACTAAAACTACCCTGATGCGAGGCCTCTTACCACCTCCTCCACCGGTATCATGATTTACTTTCAATAACCCGTGCACGATTGACAACCGCAAGGAATGTAGCCCCCATTCAAATAGCTACTCTGTAGCCATACGAAGTGGTAGATCTAACCCTATGACAAACTGGTGAACCCGCTCATGCTCTGTAGGAAGAATCATAGTAGCATGCCTAGACAACTCATGGAACTATGCCTCATACTCAGAAACTGACATAGAGCCCTGCTATAACCTGGTGAACTGATCCCTCAACCTCTCTCTTAAGTTGCAAGGTAAAAACATCTCTAAGAAGGCCTCGAAGAACTGAGCCAAAGTCAGCGAAAGTGACTCAGCTGGTCTGCAAGCAGTATAAGATCGCCACCACTATTTTGTCAAACCATCCATCTAAAATGTTGTGTATTCAGCCATATGAGACTTAACCAACCCAAGGTTATGCAACTTCTCCTAGAGACTAATCAAGACCTCATAAGCATCCTCCCCTGGGGTACTAGAAAAACCTCGGAGGGCCCAACCTGATGAACCTACCCAGCATCTTCTATCTTCAATCGACATAATCAGACTAACTACAATAGGCTGAGAAACCAATGGAATCGGCAATATCTCAAAATGGGGAGCCACAACGGCTGGCTGTGCTCCTAGTACCTGATCACTATGTGCCACTATTTGGGCTGAAGTTTGTATCTCATCTCTGATCTGCAAACCATCAGGTGCACTAGGTAGAGTCCTGGCCCATGACACACTCTGCAATAAGCTAAGAATCCTGGCTAGAATACCCTGAAGAGCCGATGAAGCTATAAATCCTGCTAGAGGCTGGGCCAACCCCACGCCCTACGACTAAAACCTAACACCCTTAACTCGTAACTCTTGTAACTGTGCTCCAGCAGCAGGCATATGAGCCTTGCCAATGACCGCTTTTGACCTTGTCATAACCATCTGAGAAGGAAAAGAGCAATTAAAGTTTAGACTTGATGGAATGAAGAACGCACGATAAGGGATCAACAAGATGGAACTTTCCTAAGGATGCCCAATAGCCTCCTGCAGATAGGATACAAACGTCATCATACCGATCCACAAGACTTTACTAGATACCTGCCCTTGTACCAATGACACCAGTGAACCTAGAGCTCTTATACCACTTTGTCACGACCCAAAAACTCAAGTCATGATAGAACCTACTGAAACCCACCAGTAGGTAAGCCTATCCTTAGCCCATAACTGTATGTAATGGTCTAACACAAGCAAGAACCAAAAAGCGGAAGAAATATCAATAAACAATGGAAGATAAGGTAAACCAACATAAGTATAGGGAAGGAAGAGAATAAAATACATAAGCATCCCCCAAGACCTGGTGTCAGTTGGTACAAGTGCTACTACAACTTAGATATTCTAGATAGATACAACAAAATAGGACAATCTCTGAAAGTATAGTAGAAGACGAATCCAAAAGTAGAAGGAGGTGGATCAACTCCGATCACCAAGAGCTCACCCAATATCTCCAGTCAGCAACTCTGCATGAGGACAACAATCAATGGTGATAACTCATACTATTATCTACAACAACAAAAAGATGCAGAAGTGTAGTATGAGTACAAAAACACGCGGTACCCAGTAGGTATCATCAGCCGACTGAGCTCAAATAAAATATAAATATAACAAAAAGCGAATATAACCCAAGGGTAAGAAAAATGAGACAAAAAGAAGTATAATGGTAAAAACCTAGATAAAAAGTAGAAATACCACAACAATATGAAAGACATAAGGTGATAGTCCAGCAATAACCAAATTAGACTTTCTCGAGTCCAGAAAGTGCACCCAAATAAAGTAAGCCAACTATACACGGAGTTCAATAGTAAATATGTGCAAGGAATACCATGATATACGATGTGAAACGAATGAAACAAAATGTGGCCAATGCAATAATGAATGAAAATCCCCTGAGTCACCTCGTGGGCTGCCGGAGCTTACCAACCAATACCATACCATAATACCTGTAATATTCATACAGGCCGCTGGAGCTTATCAATAGAAATGATTACCACAAGTAAAACCCTGTATGTACGCAAAGGGGGCTGCCGGAGCTTATCGATATAGTCCCACAAATCAATGGAAAGTAAGGTTCAGAATCGCCTCTCAGACCAAGTGCATAAAATAGAAGTATTTTCCCGTTCAGAAGTCAGTAAAACAGTGAGGTACAATTCCTCCTTAGAAATCCCAAGATTTATAGTAAAAGGAATCATTTTCTCTTTTTAGTAACTAGAAATAGTGATAAAAGTGGGACGCTCCCCCTGGAGCTCCAATCATTCAAAAAGGAAGTATTTTGGGTTTTTAAACGTTAGAAACTAACTTAAACCATTGAAATCTTTCCTTAATTTGAAAACCAATTGTTAAAAGAAGAGTTCCTAATTAAACCATCGAGCCAATCAATTCCCATATTGCTAACAATTTATCTGAGTTGAAATTTGGGTCACAAGCGGGTCTGTGGGCCCTGTAATCCGAAACTGGAAACAAAAATCACCACGAGGTTCCCAACCTTGCTAGGAGTGCATGCTCTAAATTTTAGCTGAAATGGACCATCGAAAGTGCTCCAAACAACCCGTACTCCAAGAGAATCAAAGAGGGACAATTTATGGAAAATAACTAAAATTTAACGAAGAAACTTACCAAATTAAGAATTCAAGAATGAGCACAGACCGGAAATATATAATCCTCCAAGGTCAAGGAATGATCAGGTGAAATATGGAGGTTTTTAAAGCTTCAAAAGATGGAGAAATCATTTGGAGAAGGAGAGGAAATAAGCTAAAAATTAGAGGGTGGCCAGCTATATAGGCTGCCACGCCTAGGCGTAGGGAGTCCCAGTCACGCACGCAGATGCCATGGCGGCCAAGGAGCGTAGGGGCGCTAAGGAACAAGAGCACTGGTGATAGGGCGGACAAGCATGCAGGAGCGGTGCCTAGGCGTAGCCGCAGCCCAGGCGATGCCCTAGTGCCACACCAGCAACCGGCTGTAGCAATAGACTATGCCAAGGAAGATTTTCAAGTAGTGGGCCCCTGGGAATGCATCTGGGATCCCGCAAAAACAAATGAGCTGAGCTATTCAACTAGAAACGACATTCCAAATCCAATGGAATTGGTGAAAATCCCATCAGAGTCGATTTAACAAAAAGTGGACCCCACGCCTAAAATCAACCTTTAGGCCAATTATTCCAAAACGGAACTTAAGGGCCGAAATCAAGTCCGGAATCCTCGGTACCCAAACCAAAGATCTTTCTAGCCCAAAGTTGACATTCATGAGCTAACAACGATGGTGGAATTTTCATCTGAGGCCGTCTTCTTTGAATATTGACAAAAGTCAACTCTTTAAGACCAACTGGCCTGAAAACACAGAACGAGAGAAAATTCCAAGCAGAAAAGCTCTTGAATCCTGACCAAAGGTCTAATTAGACCATAGTCCATGCTCTAGAGCTAACAGAACTATTGAAATTTGATTCTGAGCACGTTTACCAAGAAAATTAATCGAAGTCAATGATTTTCTAAGTTAGAGTTCTAAATCAGGGAAATGGTCATAACGACCTAACGAATGGCCTGGGCACCAAACCGTCAGTCCCGACAAGTCACAAATGACCTGTAGCCACATGGGATAACTCAAAATACAGAAAATGCAAGGAAACAAAGAAATGACTTGGAGGGTCATTACATTGGACTTTCTAAAATTCCTGATTGGACCTCGAGATTCATTTGGAACCCCATGAAGAAAAATAGAGACCTACACTTTCTACTATATAAGGCCTCAAACGGAGACATCTTGATGTTGGAATGATAACTGTTGTCATAAACAAACTCTGCCAAAGGCAAGAACTGGTCCCAATGACCTCTAAAATCAATAACACATGTCCTAAGCATGTCCGTTAGCACCTGAATGGTTTGCTCAAACTGACCATCTATATGAGGGTGAAAGCCTGTACTATGCTCTAGTTGAGTACCTAACTCTTGCTGCATAGACTCAAAAAATGCAATGTAAATTAAGTAACTCGATCTGAAATGATGGAAATAGGCACAATGCAAATTAACAATCTCCGAGATGTAAATCTTAGCTAACCTCTCAGAATTGTAAGTATTCTGAACCGGCACAAAGTGTGCTGATTTGGTCAACCTCTCTGTAAAGACCCATATAGCATCAAACTTCTCCAAGGTTTGAGGCAACCAACTACAAAATCCATAACAATATGCTCCCACTTTCACTTAGGTATAGGCATATCTATCATGACCCAATTTCTCAGATCATGATGACATATACTATACCCCACCAGTAGGTAAGCCGAACCTTTAGCTCGTAATGACAAGTAACGGGATAACAAGAGAAAATAGGCGAGTATAAGAGATCAATTACTAACACTACAAGAAACAAGTCTTATAGTGGAAAAATTTAGTTGCGAGTCAATTAGTTTCTACAACATCTTTATATACAGCGGCGAGAAATATAGTCGTCAAATATGTGTTCTTTTAGCAATAATTTATTTTGTGTCACCTCTAATAGGTGTCACTGTTCTGAAATATTTAATTCCCGCTAATATGAAAATTTTGGCTCCATTTTTATAGTGGAAACTTATTAAATGTCGCCTCTGAATGTAATGTGTAGCGACCACTATCGCATCTAATATTAATTTTTTTTTAAAAAAATATAATAAAATGTAATGTTCCTCTTTTATTAAGCTAAAAAAATAAAAGGAAACAAAACTTTCTCCTCCAGGTCTCGTTCCTCTTCTCAAAGCAAACTTTCTCTTCTTTGTTCAAACACTTTTGAAGAAACAAAATGGGTTAGAGATTTTTTAGAGGAAGACGGAGCCAACGAAATTTGTTGGTTAGTATTTTTTTCAAATCTATGAACCCAATTGGAGAAATAGAATGGGTTTTCTTTGATGAAAATTATTCAAAGTTTCTCTAACTTTTGTGTTTATTCTTAGTTAGATCAGTATGTTCTTCAAACAAAATGGGTTCTCTAAATTAAGATTGTGCTCAAATCCCTTTCTGGGTATATCTAACTTTTTTGATTTCACATGCAATTTATTTAACCCACTTGAAAATCTACATGAATACGATTTAACTTTGCTGTAAATTATTCAATTTTTCTCAATTAGGGTTCTCTAAAGTTTGTGCTTCATCTGGTATGTGCTCAAAATCTTTTTTGGGTATATGTATTTATTAGATTTCACATGCAATTTCATACAGGTATGTGGGATTTCACTAGTGCGTTCCTTTCACCCATTAGGTCCCTATCACTCAGTAAAATCCCTTCAGTTCTCCATAAATGCTAAAAACCTAGGGTTCATAGACCTTAGAGAATTCTTGCTATTCAGATGTTATGGAATTATATAATGCTTAGTCCATGTTTCTTGGAGAATCGGTATAGTTCATGTACAAAATTCAAAACCCTAACTTGTTGTAATTTTCAGTACTCCATAGATTATACATGTTAGGTAGACTCAGTTAGATGACCAGATTTCAGAATTTAAATGTAATATCCTACAGCTTGGTTATGTGCATTCTCAGATTATATCAGTATTTTGAGCTATCCAGTGTTATAGTTGCATGCTAGCTTATATTAACTTGGGAGTAGACTTAGTACCGAGCAGACTAGGGATGAGGGCTTAGCTATCAGCTTAGGCTATGACCCTTAGTAGCAATCCCCAAGTCCTAGAACTACGGCGCCACCGTAGGTTTGAAGGAGTCCGCTGTCAGACTAGGCTGCACTTCCTTGTCCCTTGTGGACATCAGTAGTGGATCCACGTCAAACTCGTTTGTACCCTTGGTAAGGTATGAACGCCCTTCCATCCAGGGTTACAGGTTGGGCCCACATTTAGCTCATCTTGGGGTATGTCAGTTAGTAGTATCTCCGACAGTAAGATTTACGTGCATTGACCTTGTATTCAGTACTCATGTTCAGTATTCAGATCAACATGTTATTTCATGAGTTATACTTGGTCACTGCATTTAGTATAACTCTCAGTTATAGTTCAATATCTTTATTCTTTTGTTCAGTTATATATATATATATATTGTTCAGTACAACCTGTATCCTACTGCTCAGTACATTCAAAGTACTGACGCATACTTTTGTGCTTCATCATTTCATGATCTAGGTTCAGGCATTCAGCATCTAGATCACGCCTAACTTGACCTCCGGTCCGTACTCAGCAGCACAGTGGTGAGTCCTCAATAGTTTGGGGACAATAGACATTCCTTTATTTTAGTATTTATCTTGAGTTTTCAGGTTTGCTAGAGTTAGCTGGGGGCATGTCCCAGCAACTCCTATTCAGTTATATGGCTTTCAGAAATAGACTAGATTCAACACTTTTAGTATTGTTATTCAGTCAGTACTAAACCTAATACTTATATATTCAGAGTTTATTTGGGTTCTTCCTGCTTTCAGATATTTAATTGCTTTAGTTTTCCGCACAGTACATATCTTTAAACTAGTTTTATTTAGATAGGACATGCCATGGGTTAGCTTGGGGTCACTTGTTACACTAAGCACCGTGTCACATCCAGGGGGTAGCCTCGGGGCATGACAAACTTGATATCAGAGCATAAGGTTCAAGTGTCCTAGGATGTCTGAAAGCCACGTCAAGTAGAGTCTTCTTCATGGGTGTGAAGCGCGCCACACTTATGGAGGAGGGGCTATGAGACGTTATTAAGAATAACTTCCCTTCTTATTTTTCCAGCTCGTGCTGTAGAGTGTGAACTCTAATTGATCTCTCTCTATTCTAACTCATGCTCTTTGCATTTTAGAAAAATGCCTCCAAGAAGAGCTAACGCTAGAAACCAGCCAGCAGACCCCTTAAACGAGAAGGTTACGCATGCCGAATTCAGGGCTGCCTTCCAAGTGCTCGCTCAAGCCATGACCGCTCAGGTCAACCAGCAAGCTGCCGCACCAGCTCTACCTCAAGTCAATTCTGCTACAGCCAGAATCTAGTACTTCACTCGGATGAGCCCTCCAGAGTTTCATGGGTCCAACTCAGAAGAGGATCCCCAAGGTTTCCTTAAGGACATCCAGAAGGTCACTGATATTATGGGTGTTACTTTAGTCGAGGGTGCAGACTTGGCCGCTTATCAGCTAAAAGGAGTGGCCTACACTTGGTATCAGCAGTGGAAGGAATCCCGTTGTACTAATGCAGGACCAGTGACTTGGGATATGTTCAGGACTGCTTTCCTGGACAGATTATTTTGGCTAGAGATCAGGGAAGCTAAGGTTCAGGAATTCATCAACTTGAGACAGGATGACATGAGTGTACAGGACTACGCTCTGAAGTTCACACAATTATCCAAGTATGCTCCAGCAATAGTAGCTGACTCCCGAGCTCGCATGAGCAAGTTCATGTCGGGTGTGTCCGATGATGTGGTCAAGGAATGCAAGACGACCATGCTTGTGAAAGAAATGGACTTCTCCAGGTTAGTTACTTATGCTCAACAGATTAAGGAGGAAAAGATCAAGGAAAGGGGAGGTGATGCTAAGAGGGCTAGGAAAGATGAGTATAGCCACTTTCAGAAGAGTTTAGAGGGTGGAAATCTCTCTCAGTATTGACAGAAAAATTTAGCACCAGCTCCATCTTCTGCTAGTGCCCTAATACCTAAGTTCAGGAAGGACCGACGGCGTAGAGCGTTTGGCTCCAAGTCCCAAGGTTCGGTTACTAGTGGGCGCACTAATCTGATGTGTAAGAAGTGTGGTAAGAACCACCAAGGTGAGTGCATGGAAAGCAACATAAATTGCTTTAGAAGTGGTAAGCCAGGCCACATGATGAGGGATTGTCCCACAACTTCTCAGAAGGGTAAGGATGTTTGCCCTCAGACTCAGACCGGTTCTATAGCAGCTCTCACAGGTCGCCCTACTCAGTAGGGTGCCTCATTTGGTACGGGTGGTGGTCAGCTCCAGAATAGGTTAAATGCACTTCAAGGTCATCAGGACCAGGAATATTCTCCCAAAGTGATCACGGGTACGTTACGAGTCTTTAATTCTGATGTTTATGCAGTGTTAGATCCAGGGGCTACCCTCTCCTTTATAACTCCATATATAGCAGTAAACTTTGCTATCAGTCTAGAAACTCTTCTAGAACCCTTCTCAGTCTCTACTCCAGTTGGTGACCCAGTTATAGCTAGACGGGTATATAGAAATTGCCCAGTCATAGTTTCCCAGAAAGTCACCTCAGCAGATCTTGTAGAGTTAGAAATGGTAGATTTCGATATCATTCTATGCATGGATTGGTTACATTCCTGTTATGCCTCAGTAGATTGTAGAACTAGGATCGTTCATTTTCAGTTTCCTAACGACCTAGTCCTAGAGTGGAAGGGTAGTAACTCAGTGCCTGTAGGCCGTTTCATTTCCTACCTTAAGGCCAGAAAGATGATTTCCAAATGGTATATCTATCATATAGTTCGGGTTAAGGATTCAAACTCTGAAACCCCAACTCTTGTGTCAGTTCCAGTAGTCAGTGAGTTTCCAAAAGTTTTTCCAGAAGATCTTCCTGGAGTCCCTCCAGAAAGGGAAATTGACTTCAGAATTAATCTCATTCAAAATACCCAGCCTATCTCAATTCCTTCTTACAGAATGGCTCCAGCTAAGCTCAAGGAGTTGAAAGAACAGTTGAAGGACTTTTTAGACAAAGGCTTTATCAGACCCAGCATCTCACCATGGGGTGCTCCAGTACTGTTCGTGCGTAAGAAAGACAGTTCTCTCAGGATGTGCATAGACTACCATCAGTTGAATAAAGTCACAATAAAGAACAAATATCCTATCCTTAGGATTGATGACTTATTTTACCAGATTCAGGGTGCCATTTATTTCTCTAAGATAGACCTCAGATCCGGCTATCATCAGCTCAGAGTCAAAAATAGTGACATCCCGAAGACAGCCTTCAGAACTCGGTATGGTCACTATGAATTTGTTTTTATGTATTTTGGACTAACCAATGCTCCTGCAGCTTTCATAGACTAAATGAACAAGGTGTTTAAACAGTATTTAGACTTGTTCGTCATTGTCTTCATTGACGATATCCTCGTTTACTCTAGAAATGAAGAGGAGCATGAGAATCATCTGAGGGTTGTTCTGCAAACTCTAAGGGATCGCCAGCTATTCGCTAAGTTCAGCAAGTTTGAATTCTGGTTACAGTCAATCCCTTTCCTTGGTCATGTAGTATCAAGAGAAGGGATCCATGTTGATTCTCAGAAGATTGAGGCTGTAAAGCACTGGCCCAGACCCACCTCTCCTACAGATATCAGAAGTTTCTTGGGTTTGGCCGGCTATTACAGAAGGTTCATTAAAGGATTCTCATCTATAGCATCCCCATTGACTAGATTGACTCAGAAAAAGGTCAAGTTTCAGTGGTCAGATGAGTGTGAGAAGAGTTTCTTAGAACTTAAGACCAGGTTGACTACATCTCCTGTCTTGACTCTACCAGAGGGTTCAGATGGTTATGTGGTTTATTCCGATGCATCTATAGTTAGCTTGGGCTGTGTCTTAATGCAGCAGGGTAAGGTCATAGCTTATGCCTCCATACAACTTAAGATCCATGAGAAGAATTACCTGACTCATGACCTCGAGCTTGCAGCGGTGGTGTTCGCCCTAAAGATTTGGAGGCACTATTTGTATAGTGTCCATGTTGACGTGTTCCAGACCATAAGAGCCTCCAATATGTGTTCACCCAAAGAGAGTTGAACCTTCGTCAGAGAAGATGGCTTGAGTTCCTCAAGGATTATAACATGAATGTGCTCTACAACTCGGGTAAGGCCAACATAGTGGCTGATGCCCTCAGCAGACTGTATATGGGTAGTGTGTCTCATGTTGAGGAAGAAAAGAGAGAACTAGCTAGAGATGTTCATCGGCTGGCTCGCTTAGGGGTTTCCCTTATGGACACGTTAGAAGGTGGTGTGACGGTTCAAAAAGGAGAAGAATCTTTCTTAGCAGCAGAGGTTAAGGAGAAATAAGATAGTGACCCTATATTGCTTTAGTTAAAGGGTGCAGTTCATCAGCAGAGAGTAGAGGTTTTCTCCCAAGGGGGAGATGGTGTACTTTGCTATCAAGGTCTCTTGTGTGTTCCAAATATGGGTGAGTTAAAGTAGCAGATCCTTACAAAAGCCCATAGTTCCATATATTCCATTCATCCAGGTGCCACTAAGATGCGCCGTGATCTACGAGAAGTCTATTGGTGGAATGGCATGAAGAGGGACATCACAGATTTCGTGGCCAAGTGTCCCAATTGTCAGCAGGTAAAGGTAGAACATCAGAAACTAGGAGGTGTGACTAAGGAGATTAGCATTCCTACTTGGAAGTGGGAAGTGGTTAACATGTTTTTCATAGCAGGTCTACCCCATACTCACAGACAACACGATTCCATTTGGGTAATAGTGGACAGAATTACCAAGTCAACTCACTTCTTAGCAGTCAAGACTACAGATTCAGCAGAAGATTATGCTAGGCTCTACATAAGTGAGATAGTCAAGTTGCATGGAGTTCCTTTGCCTATCATCTCAGATAGAGGCCCCCAGTTTACATCTCACTTCTGGAAGTTATTCCAGAAAGGTCTTGGCACTCAGGTAAAGCTCAGCACAACATTTCACCCGCAGACGGATGGTCAGGAAGAGCGTACAATTCAGACTTTAGAGGATATGTTGAGGGCTTGCGTGATCGATTTCAAGGGTAGTTGGGATGATCACCTACCTCTCATAGAGTTTGCCTACAATAATAGCTACCATTCCAGCATTCAGATGGCCCCGTACGAGGCTCTATATCGGCACAAATATAGATCACCTATTTGTTGGTTTAAAGTAGGTGAAGCAGCCTTGATTGGACCAGATTTGGTTCATAAGGCTATGGAAAAAGTTTAGCTTATCAGAAACAGGCTTAAGACAGCTCAGAGTCGTCATAAATCCTATGCAGATGTTAGGAGAAGAGACTTAGAGTTCGAAAGTGATGATTGGGTTTTCCTGAAAGTGTCACCCATGAAGGGTGTGATGAGATTCGGCAATAAAGGGAAGCTCAGTCCCTGATATGTAGGCCCTTACAAGATCCTGAAAAAGGTTGGTAATGTTTCTTATGAGTTAGAGTTGCTAGCAGAATTAGTAGCTGTTTACCCAGTCTTTCATATTTCCTTGCTGAAGAAGTGTGTGGGTGATTCGACATCGATCGTCCCCTTAAAAAGTGTGGCTGTGAAGGATAGCCTCACCTATGAGGAGGTTCCAGTTGAGATTCTTGACCGTCAGGTTCGTAGGTTGAGAAATAAGGAAGTCACTTCAATCAAAGTTTTGTGGAGGAATCAGTCCATAGATGGAGCAACTTGGGAAGCAGAAGTAGCCATGATGTCCAAGTACCCTCACCTCTTTCCCAACGACTCAGTTTCAGCTTGAGGTAACAATTCCTCTTCAGTCTCTCAGTTTACTCTTGTGTAATTCAGTCTTAAGTACTTTGTTCCATCACCTTTCCTTGCATTTCAGCTTATGTGCATGTTCATGGAACTTAGTTCAGTCAGGTATCAGTTTCTAGTACTCAGTTGGTAGGCATTTCAGCTCTTTCCCTCCAAACTCAGCTTGTTTAGCCTTAATTCGAGGACGAATGATCCCAAGGGGGAGATATTGTAATACCCCAGAACTTCCAAGCTTAGACTAAGCTCAGAAAACTAGTAGAAAATAAAAATTTTAGAGAAAAGTTTAAGTTCCCAGAAGTCACGGTTCCAACAACGGACCATCATTCAGAAGAACAGTCCATCATTGGGAGCCATAATCCCTGAAACAGTAGCCTATCTATTCTACCCCAGGAACCACGGTTCGAACAATGGACCATCATTCAAAAGAATGGACCGTCATTCATAACCGTAACCCCTGATCTAGTAGCTTAGTAAATTCTTCCCAGGAACAACGGTTCAGACAACGGACCATTATTCAGAAGAACGGCCCATCATCCTGAATCGTAGTCCAAAATCTAGTAGACCCTCAGTGCTAATCCCAGGGACCACGAGTCAAACCACGGATCATGTCTTAGAACCACTGCTCGACCTGATGCATGTGGTTCCCCAGGATCAGAGGACCCCAGATTCCAGCCCCAGGAACCACGGGTCAAACGATGGCCCATAGTTCAGAAGGACGTACCGTCCTATTGAACCGTTGTTCCTAGGACCAGAGGCCCAAAACCCACAGTAAGAACCATGGATCCAGTTGATGGTCCGTCATTTAGAAGGACAATCCGTCATTCAGAAGGACGGTCCGTCAACCAAGTCGTAGTCCCTGAGCGCGATTTTCAGCAGATTCTTTTAAACTTTCCCAGGGGTATTCTGGTCTTTTCCCAATTATTTTAATTCTGATTCTAAGTCATTTTGGGGGTAATTTGTCACGACCCAATTTCTCAAGTCATGATGGCACCTACAATCCCTAGTAGGCGAACCAATTTCTGTAGCCCAGAACGGTTAGTAATGGGCTACTACCTAACCAAAACGCACCAGCAAGCAGAAATAAGTGAAAGCAAAACTCGAATATAAATACATAAAGGAAACTACACCAACCCCAAGACTTGGTATCAATAGTACAGAAGCTTCTAATAGGATACCAGTGCTAGTAGTAACAAAATACAACATAAATTGCCTCCGAAAGTACAAGGAGCAACAGTACAACATATGAGATGTAGACAAGCCCCGACCGTCAGGCGCTCACCCTAGTCTCAAAGATCCAAAAGCTGCACGAGTCTCAAACGTGATCAACGGCGAAAGCTCAGCTAATATCTGCACAAAAAAGTACAGAAGTATAGTATGAGCACCAAAACCAAAGGTACTCAGTAGGTGTCATAGGCCGACTGAGCGCATATAAGATATAAAAGTAGTAAGTTACAGATAGCAAGAAAGCAGTCACTGAGGCAATAAGCAAGGAACAAGGAGCTAGCACAGATCATCCATAACCAAGAGCTTCAAGTAACACATGCTAGCACAAAGATACAATTACTTAGAATCACAGGTGAAGGAAAGGAGAACACACCTGGAGTCCTTGCACAATAATATAAGTAAGTAGAGAGAGAGTTGAGAAAATGGTGGTATACCGGTAACCTCAAGTAAAAGGAAAAGACAGAGAGCAGTCAAACATACTCAAAATGGAATCAATGAGTATAAGGAAGTCATAACACCAATCCAATCACATGATAGCATAACCAGGGAATCACCTCACAAGTGCAACCCTAGGATGAAATAACTAGGCCACAATAACCGAGAGATACCACTCAACTTCCCACAAGGATAGAGCCAGAGTCTAACACTCTGCTCAGAAGGCCACACAAAAGTGCCTCAATAAGATAGGACTCTAAATCCCTCTCAATAATAAAAAATCCCACAACCAAAGCCTCAACAGGCTAGCCATCACTAATCTTTCAAGAATCGGGTGCCAAGACAATCTCTAAATAAAGACAGGAGTAAATATAGTCTACCTACAGTCCCAACGGCCGCCCACACAACCGAGGAACACAATCAAGTGAAAGCAAATCCTACGGCATCCCATACTACTAGAGCGTACACTGAACACACAACAAACAAGGGTGGAATCCAATGCATGATATGATATGATATGATGTGTGAAATAGAACCTCTTGATGTACCTCCTCCGGTGCCAATCAGGCCCAGCAGGCAGGTTCCATGGAAAGACTCAGCCTGTATACCTCTACTCCACCGTATACTACAAACAACGTATGAAATAGACGGACGAAAGGTGGACAAGGTCTGGGGTACCAACCTATAACAACCCATCCAAGAATGCTAATTAATGCAGTTATAGCCTATATACACAGAGTCTAGATAAGGGAAAACAATAACCTACCTTTCATCCGATGACTAGCTGCGGGAACGGCATCGTCCAGACTCGAACAGCTCCGAGAAGCTTTGAATCACATAAAACAAATACTTTCAACTGAATCCCCAAAGGCGTCTCTATGAAGCCTGACCAACCAAGGTAATGGAACAATTGCTAGAATCGACAAGGCTGCAAGAACGAGCCATAGCCAATTGATAAGGTGTTAATGTCACACTCGCGACCAGCAAACTCCAAAGCGTAAAATGAGGCCAATAACAATAACAAATGGCAGCTAAATCCAACAACAATACGTTAACCACATCTCAAAGGAGCGATGAGCTCCCGAGGCACTATTTCAAGGCGTACTTCAAGTTGTCCAATCCAATCACTATCGTATGCTATCCCAAAAAGAATCGCACACTTTCCCAATCCCTCAAGCACCTTACCACAACCAGAACACCACAACAATAACCAAACATAACAAGATAAAGGCTGTCCAAAGCCACAAATCCAAAATACCACTTTGTGGCTCAGAAATCCATAAAATAATACTAGAACATATAATAACGAAGGAGATCGTAGGGTAGAGATTTCCTTGACAAAAATATTCAATATTCCAATATTAAAAACCTTACTCCTTGCAGGAACAACAAACATATCCAAATCCAACAAGAAACTACTACAAGTTATCGAAAAATAAAACTTTTCGTGACTAGAAGCTTAGAATCTTGATTCAACAAATAGATAAGTGTACGGGATCATACCTCGCCAATATAACTCCGTAGCTACTGCCAAATACTCAAAAAACACCTGCTGGATTGCTGCATCAACACCCACAAAGATACGCCATGAAATCTACGGGGAAAACTATACCAAAATGACGAGCTCGCGACGTAGAGCAACTTCCGTTAAACTTCCGAATTGAAAGGATCAAAGTCCATGGATTATTTATGGACTCTCCCTCTGATTTTATAAGAATTTTGGGTGAAAAATATGGGTTAAACCGAAGGAGAAATCAGCTTTTATAAGCTGAACCGACTTAGGACGTAGGCCCCACCTTGACGTGTCTGCTTGCGCAGTCTTACGAAAATATGAATATCTCTCTATTCTGAAGTTGTATGGATGAACGGTTTAGTGCGTTGGAAACTAGACTCGTAGACCTTCGATTTGGTTAATTGGGGGCCCACTAAATCTTCAGAGATAGGGAGAAACACCACAAGACATTTAACCCAAATTTGAAGAGAATTCCTTAAAGGAATTTACAATAACTTTTTCTGACTTTTGTTTCGCAACTTGCTTGACTTCAAAACTTATCATACGACCATTTTTCCATTACAATACCTCATAACACATACTTCTTAGTATATTAGACACTATTAGTATTACCCCAAAGGCACGGGTTACTATAAACCTTTCAAACGGGCGAGGTGTTACACGAGGCATTTCTTTAACTCGAACTTTCGAGTAAGGAATTCCTTTGACCTAGAACCTTGGTTTAATTCTTTGATATTACCAAGAATATTGTCGAAAGTCACCGATTTCAAAACTTGAAGCTCTAAAATGAGGAACGGCCATAAAGACAAAACAAACGGCCCGGGCACCAAACTACCGATCCCGACAAGCCATAAATGACTTGGGCCACTACAAGTAAGCTCTAATGGTACAAGAAAGGCGAAAACATGTAAATGACCGGAAGGGTCATTACATCATCCACTACTAAAAAGACTTTCATCCCCGAAAGTCAGGAATGAAGAAAATACTCGAGATTTAAGAATAGTGGATACAACGCCCGCACTACTCTCTCAGACAACCCGAGTAACCTCCGCGACCGGATGGCAGCCAATATAACAGAACCAAAGAAAGCAACCAAGCCTTAATTTCTTACTAGCCAAGCTAGATTTCAACCTCCAAAGATCTGCCAACCCAAACTGAACCTCGAGAATCTTAACCAAAAAGCACCTTCACAACACCGAAACCAGAGCACCAAGGTTATCAACACACAAAACTCGAATCCTTAAAACCATACCAAGTTTACCAGAAAATCCATCAACCCAAAACTCTAACTTATGAACTCTCTGTTCCACAAAAGCCCCTTTTTTTTATTCTGAACTGAATCCTTTAGCACCACAAAAATGAATCTGATACAAGCTGAACACTCAAACCACCCTCGAAGCATCAACTGACACACTGGAGATCCATAGTTCCTGCTTACACTTTACCACGAATGAAGTCACCATTTTATTCAAATACGTTTTAAGCCAATATATAGGCTACTAGCCTTTGCTATCCAAGATAACAACCCATAGCATATCATTGAAATTAAAGTTACCTGCCTTGACTGACCACCAACGAACGAGCGAACATTTTTTCTAACATCAAATTCGCTAACTGAACCGTGCCAGGTCTGAATCAGCTGAAAGTGAATGAACCAGGGCAACCTTCCCAAAAGACCCAAACCAAAATCACAATCCTTCAAGAAGTGTGGTAAGCCTACCACGAATTCTGTAACCATGAGCCAAGCTCCCAACTCTAGAAAACACTACTGCTACTCCGAACACTTGAACACCATTTGAATGTGAAATTGCCTTACAAATCTCACCTCAGGAAGAAGTCCACCATGCCACAAATATCAATTCCAATCACCCCGAAGGCAAAGGAAAAAGGTGCCTGGGATTCAAAGTTACCATCTAGCCATAGAATTTTTTGTATATACTTTCAACTCATTCCTTTGGCTCGAATCAACCGCTCTACTGGTTCTGCAAACAACCAACCACTTCGAAGCATATATCATAATGAACTTTTCGTCCATACTGGCCGAGTCTAACCAACACTAGAACCCCACATAAACAATAACTCCGGAGGAATCAATTAAACAAGCTTTCAAATCCTAGGCAAAGGAATGGCTATTATCAGTCTCTACGTATCATCAGAGCTCAAAATAGCCTCGCTAGTCTTAACCCGCACAAGCTGACTATATAAAGCATACACCACTGCTGAAGCTTAAACTTACGCCAATGAGTCTGTCCAACCCTGGTAGAAGAACCTCGTACTAACTTGAACACTGCTGAAATCTAGGATATCTCGCCTCTTGCAGAGGTTAGCCAAGGACTAGGTGTCCAAGGCCAATAGCCGCATCCACAACTAAAGTAAAGAAGATAAGTTGCCCGCACCCACTGCCTCCCGGCACTAGGATGCTGTTGATGTGACGCCATTTTACGTCATTTTCGACTCCTTTTTACTAAGAACAATCGTGCGTTTTCAAGCAACCGTTGTTGTTTTTGATGTTTTTATGTTGTATTTGTAGGAAATGGAAACAAACACGAAAACGAACGGAAATACGAGAAAAAGAGGATTCTGCCTAAGAGTGACGGCCTGAGTGACGGTCCGTCACACATGTGATGATCCGTCACATAGACCGTCGCATGGAGGCAGCAAAGGAGGCGACACCACTGGTTAACAGTGACGGTCCAGGCGACGGTCTGTCACTGGCTTGACGGTCCGTCAGCCTGGCCGTCAAGTTAAGGCAGTGGCGTTAAGCGGCTGCCTGCGTTTTGGGGATTCCTAGCCCATTTTGGATTTGGCTTCAATTACTCCTATAAATACCCTATGATAGGTTTATTTTATTAATCATTCACCCATTAGTTTAAAACACATTTTTAGTTATTTGGGAGAGAAAACAACACGGTTCATTCGTATTGAACTCGTGTTCTTGATTCGTTCGTGAGTTCTTGGTATTTCTTGTTCTTGGATATTGGAAGATTGATTGTTTCATTATATTGTAAGACTTTTCTTCCTTTTATTATGAATAAAACTATTTTCTCTTCTTCTTCGAGCATGAGTAACTAAAACTCCCGCAACTAGGGTTGTGGGAACCATGGCTAAAGTAGCGATATAGATTCCGGGTAGCGACGGGTTCAATTTACATGTAGTCACGTTGTTAATCATACTTTATGTCACGTTTTCTAGTGGTTGCAAACATTAGAACATGCCTAGGTTTAATTTTCTTGAGTAAAGAGATTAAAACTGGGAAAACTTGATTAACAACAAGGATTCGAGACTACTAACTCTCGTCTAATGATTAATGCCGTAACTGGATTAAGCTACTTGATGTTAGGATTGAAAGCTAAAAAGCACATCTTTTCAAGGTCGAGAGAATATAAAAGGAAATTTGTTTATTTGGTCGAGAGACGTTTAGACGATACAATTGACGCAATCACATCGTGACACGCATGTAGAAAGAACCCTGTTAAGCCTAGAATCGACATTGTTACAACGCCATGGTGAACTCATCCCTAGTTCATTCTCTCCTACTGATTATTCTCTTACATTATTGTTGCTTTTGTTCACGTTGATTACAAAACCCCCCTTTTTATTTATTGGAAACGATTGACAACTAGTTACATAATTCACTAAAGTCTTAATCTTCACCATATTCTCTGTGGGATTCGACCCCAACCTTTGTTTGGGTTCTTTACTTGACAACGATCGCTTACGCTTCTTTAATTAGAAGTGTAGTTTGAGCGTTATCAAAAAGTGGCGCCGTTGCCGGGGATCTATATCGCTACTTTAGCCATGGTTCCCACAACCCTAGTTGCGGGAGTTTTAGTTACTCATGCTCGAAGAAGAAGAGAAAATAGTTGTATTCATAATAAAGGGAAGAAAAGTCTTACAATATAATGAAACAATCAATCTTCCAATATCCAAGAACAAGAAATACCAAGAACTCACGAACGAATCAAGAACACGAGTTCAATACAAATGAACCGTGTTGTTTTCTCTCCCAAATAACTAAAAACGTGTTTTAAACTAATGGGTAAATGATTAATAAAATAAACCTATCATAGGGTATTTATAGGAGTAATAGAAGCCAAATCCAAAACGGGCTAGGAATCCCCAAAACGCGGGCAGCCGCTTAACGCCACTGCCTTAACTTGACGGCCAGGCTGACGGACCGTCAAGCCAGTGACGGACCGTCGCCTGGACCGTCACTGTTAACCAGTGGTGTCGCCTTCTTTGCTGCCTCCATGCGACGGTCTATGTGACGGACCGTCACATGTGTGACGGACCGTCACTCAGGCCGTCACTCTTAGGCAGAATCCTCTTTTTCTCGTATTTCCGTTTGTTTCCGTGTTTGTTTCCATTTCCTACAAATACAACATAAAAACATCAAAAACAACAACGGTTGCTTGAAAACGCACGATTGTTCTTAGTAAAAAGGAGTCGAAAATGATGTAAAATGGCGTCACATCAACACCCTCAACTTAAAACGTTCGCTTGTCCTCAAGCAACATGACATAAAAACAATACTATGACTATTCAAGAACACGAATTCAAGAAGAGAAAAACGTGTTTCTTGCTCTCAAAGTTTTGCTCAAATCTCTCCTAAAATTATTGTAAAAACGTGATTTGCATGATAATAAAATAAACCTAACATAGGATATTTATAGGAGTCCAAGAAACACAATCCCAAACGCATTAGGAATCCAAGAAACCAAATCCCAAACACGGTAGGAATCCTAATCGCGGGCTGCCTTGGTGCTTCCAAGAAACACAATCCCAAACGCATTAGGAATCCAAGAAACAAAATCCCAAACACTGTAGGAATCCTAATCGCGGACTGCCTTGGTGCGCTACTGCTTTGATGTGACGGTTTGGGTGACGGACCGTCACTCTTATCCAGAACGTCTTTTTGCTCGTATTTCCTTCCGTTTCCATGTTTGTTCCTATTTCCTGAAAACACACCATAAACACATCAAAAACGACGACGGTTGCTTGAAAACGTACGATTGTTCTTAGTTAAAAGGAGTCGAAAGTGTCGTAAAATGGCGGCACATCAACACCCTCAACTTAAAACGTTCGCTTGTCCTCAAGCAACATGGCAAAAAACAATACTACGACTTTTCTTGTATTCAAGTAAAGAACCCAACAAGGTTGGGGTCGATCCCACAGGGAATATGGTGAGAATTAAGTCTTTAGTGAATTAAGTGACTAGTCGTCAATAATTTTCGGTAAATAAAAAGGGGGGTTTTGTAATCAACGTGAACAAAAGCAACAATAATGTAAGAGAATAATCAGTAGGAGAGAATGAACTAGGGATGAGTTCACCATGGCGTTGTAACAATGTCGATTCTAGGCTTAACAGGGTTCTTTCTACATGCGTGTCACGATGTGATTGCGTCAATTGTATCGTCTAAACGTCTCTCGACCAAATAAATAAATTTTCTTTTCTATTCTCTCGACCTCGAAAAGATGTGCTTTTTAGCTTTCAATCCTAACATCAAGTAGCTTAATCCAGTTACGGCATTAATCATTAGACGAGAGTTAGTAGTCTCGAATCCTTGTTGTTAATCAAGTTTTCTCGGTTTTAATCTCTTTACTCAAGCAAATTAAACCTAGGCATGTTCTAGTGTTTGCAACCACTAGAAAACGTGACATAAAGTATGATTAACAACGTGACTACATGTAAATTGAACCCGTCGCTACCCGGAATCTATATCGCTACTTTAGCCATGGTTCCCACAACCCTAGTTGCGGGAGTTTTAGTTACTCATGCTCGAAGAAGAAGAGAAAATAGTTGTATTCATAATAATGGGAAGAAAAGTCTTACAATATAATGAAACAATCAATCTTCCAATATCCAAGAAAAGTGGCGCCGTTGCCGGGGAATACGGTTTTTGATTAAGTCTGGTGTGTTTAGTTGACTTTTAGTCATAATTTCCTGCTTTTATTTTTGTTTGTTGTTTTTGTTTTTGGACAGGGTACAGGTTGTGCATGCCAAGTACCCGAGGTTCGGGGGAACAAATTTTACCTTACGACCCCGAACTTGCGAGAACATTGAGGCGGAATATGGCCGCACAATTAGACGCAGCAAGGATCGCTGCGGAACTGCAGGCCCAACAAAATCCGAATGCTGGTGGTCTGCAGGACGATGGTGTACGGAATGATGAGGAGCTTGATTTAGATGGAGCTGGCGCGACGGGCGCCATTATTGTTCCACCGCTACCGCCCGGAGCCAAGTTCAACATCACTAGCACGATGATTCAGTTGCTGAACTTAAGAGGAGTGTTCCGCGGTGTTGCTGGTGACGATCCAAACCAGCACTTGATGAATTTCGTGGGCATCTGCAAGTCGTTCGAACTGCCAGGAGTGAGTCAGACAGCGATCAGGCTCAGGTTGTTTCCGTTGTCTCTGTCTGATGAGGCAGCGTTGTGATTGACAGAATTGACCCCCGACTCTATCGCAACGTGGGGAGAGTTGAGAGGATCTTTCCTAGAAAGGTTCTTTCCTCCCTCTCGGATGATATAGTTGAGGGACGAGATTAGCAACTTCAGGCAGCAACCGCACGAAGCACTGCACGAGACTTGGTTGCGATTTAAGAAGAAGCTGACACAGTGCCCCAACCATCAGCTGAACAACGAATTCTTGATGCAGACATTCTATAGGGCACTAAATTCGGCTACCAAGCCAACATTGGACAACGCAGCAAGTGGAGCGTTTATGGGTCGCACTTTTGCCGACGCCACAGCTATTCTGGACAAGCTCACCAAGACCAACAGGGCCTGGCACACACGAGATTCAGAGGTTGCAGCTAGCACCTATACAGTTGGTATGTCAGCTGAGTAGCGTAGGAAAGAAGAGGAGCGCGACCAAGATATGGCGCACCTGAAAACGCAGTTGGATCTCCTGACAAGGCACTTGACGTCAGGAAGTATAGAGAAGGTACAAGCTGTGGGTTCCCAAGGTATAGAGACTGAGAAGGCCAATTACTTGGGGGGGTTCCAGGCCAATGGCCAGGGAAACCAAGGTCGGAATTATCAGCGAGACAACCACTATGAGAAAAGTGGTTACAAAGATCGCGAACAAGGAAACTGGAGGAACAACACCGATAGAGGTGGGTTGTATATACCACCTGGTAATCGGGATAAAACTGGCAGCAAAGCTGAGACGTCCAAACTTGAGAACATGATGGCGAAGATGCTGCTGAAGGTGGAATCAACTGACTCTGGGGTAAAGGCAATGCGGACTGAATTATCAACATTGAGTCAAGTAGTGGAGTCACACTCAACCGCGATCAAGCAACTAGAGCAGCAAGTGGGTCACATCTCGGCATCTCTAAACCCAAGGAAAACGGGTACCTTGCCGAGCGACACCACTCATCCGAGGAATGACGCGAGCTGTATGGCGATCATGACCAGAAGCGGTAGAACGTTACCGGAATCACAGCCGGTAGTTCAAACTCAAGGTAATGTTGCGGATGATGAAGAGGCGGTAGAGGAGGAAACTCCAAAGCCCGCGGAGAAACGCAAGGAAGCTGAAAAGCTTCCAACTATGATGTTTCGACACCCACCTCCTTTCCCCCAGCGGTTGAAGAAGAAAGCTGACGATGGTAAGTTCCTGAACTTCATGACCATGCTGAAACAGATTTCAATAAACATACCATTGGTGGAAGCGCTGGAACAAATGCCCGGGTATGCCAAGTTCATGAAGGACTTGATTACAAAGAAGAGGACGGTAAGTTTTGAGCCGGAAGACAACCTCCATCACTGCAGCGCTATTTCCTCTAGATCATTAGTGGAAAAGAAAGGAGACCCAGGTGTGTTCACTGTTCCATGTACTATCGGGAAGCTCAACTTCGAAAGAGCCATGTGTGATCTTGGTGCTAGTATCAATTTGATGCCGCTAGCAGTGTATGAAAAATTGGGTTTGGGAGCTCCTAAACCAACGTCCATGAGAGTGATGATGGCGGACCGTTCGGTAAAGCGACCCGTAGGGATATTGTCTGATGTGCTGGTCAAGATTGGAAAGCTTATATTCCCGGCCGACTTTGTGATCTTGGATTGCGAAGTGGATTTCGAAGTTCCCATAATCTTGGGACGACCATTGCTAGCCACAGCAAGAGCATTGGTTGACTTGGAGAAAAACGAACTGACCTTCCGATTGAACAATGAAGTGGTCAAGTTCGATGTGTCTAAATTGATGAAGCAACCAAGTGACATGAGGGTGGTCGCGGTCATCAATGCCATTGAGGAACCTCCTGCGGATGTGCACCTTGAGGAGAAGAGTTTGGTCGAGACTCTAGCTGTTGTAAGAAGTATGGTGCGAGAGCGTAAACATGTAGAGGAAGGCGGTGAAATTAAATCTAGAAAACGAAAACACCGCAAGAGAATCTACAAAGAAAGAGCAAAGAAGTTATCGCAACTAGCGATGGAGCCCAAAGAGAAAGCTGGAACGCCACACTCCATCGAGTTCTCTTGTTTTGGAGACCCTGGCGGTCTCCAACATCATTCCGGAATTTAAGTCATATCGACTTCACAGGTATTCCTTTATTCTCATAGTTTTTAGCTTTCGCATATATGCATTGGGGACAATGCATGAGTCTAAGTTGAGGGTGTTGGGAAACCTGTGAGTCACCACCGAGGGTTTTTGTTGCCGATTTCTTTTCCCTCCGGTGTGCTATCTAGTAGAACCGGCATGTTTAGGTTATTTTAAATTTTTTTTTTTAGTGTCTATAGCAAGCATGCGTTGTTCTTGTCTAAAAACGAGGCCCCGTAAAAAATTTCTGGTTTTAAGCTTATGTTGAAACAATTGACTGTCTGGATCCTTGTATGTCATTGTGTGATTATGAGTAGAATGAGTATGCTTAAGCCGAGCGGTTTTTTGATAGTGGGTAGCGATATAGTTTCTTGGTGCCAAGAGCGTGTGAGATTATTGTCATAAATTCTTACTCTGTGCATGCATCTAAAACTTGCCCGGTCTATTTTGTTAAGTTCGAAGTTTGGTTGCTTAGAAAAGGATCACAGGCTCTTTTTGTGTGCAGTCCACTTAACCTGAAAGACCATCCAAATATAAATAATCCCTTTGATCCCTGTTTGAGCCATAATTGACCTTATTCTTTCAATAACCTGTCACCATTCCCGTTTAATTTTTGAATCCCTATTTTGGCCCTGGTCCTTCCTTGGACATTGTGCACCTCAACGCAGGCAATCAGCCTAAGTTGAGGGTGGCTACTATAGAGGTAAACCCTGTTTTGGCCCTGGTCCTGCTATGGACATTGTGCACCTCAACGCAGGCAATCAGCTTAAGTTGAGGGTGGCTACTACAGAGGTGAATGATAAGAAAAAGAGGATGGAGATGGTTAGTTGTGAATAGAATGAAAAGTCCGGGTGTGTGCCTAAGAAAAGAAAAATAAAAAGAAGTGAAAAAGATTGAAAAAGTAATAAAAAGAATTGTCAAAATATAGAGGCCGCACCTGTAGCTAGAAAGAAGGGAATAAAGAGGTGAATAAGGATGGACAAAGTAACGTTATGTGGTAAGATGTCGGTAGTTCCAAGGAGGGCTTAGTCACTAACCCCTAAATGTATCCTACCTGCACCCGAAGCCTCATTACAAGCCTAAACAAGTCCTGTAGTGATCCTGAGTAGCTTTCTGAAGAACCGAAATAGAATAGTAAGGGCAAGCCTATGGTATCGCATGTGCATTGTTTGAAATCGTTTGTGAGTGTGAGCGCTTACCTAGTCCCAAATCTTGTGTGTGGGATTTCTTTGTGGTGAGGGCACCAAGATGTCTATATTGTCTATTGATTGTTAGGATAGCTGCGTATGTGTATGCATAATATTCTATCATATCGGAATGACATGTTTGGATCCTTGCAAGTTAGTGTTTCATACATTCGTGTGCTACGAGGGAGCTTGATTTAATTGAATAAGTTTTGAATGACCATGAGTTGCTATAGACATGAGTTGTTTCTTAGTTGAGTCGTAGTATTGTTTTTATGTCATGTTGCTTGAGGACAAGCGAACGTTTTAAGTTGAGGGTGTTGATGTGACGCCATTTTACGTCACTTTCGACTCCTTTTTACTAAGAACAATCGTGCGTTTTCAAGCAACCGTTGTTGTTTTTGATGTTTTTGTGTTGTATTTGTAGGAAATGGAAACAAACACGGAAACGGACAAAAATACGAGAAAAAGAGGATTCTGCCTAAGAGTGACGACCTGAGTGACGGTCCATCACACATGTGACGGTCCGTCACAGAGACCGTCGCATGGAGGCAGCAAAGGAAGTGGCACCACTGGTTAACAGTGACGGTCCAGGCGACGGTCCGTCACTGGCTTGACGGTCCGTCAGCCTGGCCGTCAAGTTAAGGCAGTAGCTTCTAGCGGCTGCCCGCGTTTTGGGGATTCCTAGCCCGTTTTGGATTTGGCTTCTATTACTCCTATAAATACCCTATGATAGGTTTATTTTAATTATCATTCACCCATTAGTTTAAAACACGTTTTAGTTATTTTTGAGATCAAACAACACGGTTCATTTGTATTGAACTCGTGTTCTTGATTCGTTCGTGAGTTCTTGGTATTTCTTGTTCTTGGATATTGGAAGATTGATTGTTTCATTATATTGTAAGACTTTTCTTCCCTTTATTATGAATACAACTATTTTCTCTTCTTCTTCGAGCATGAGTAACTAAAACTCCCGCAACTAGGGTTGTGGGAGCCATGGCTAAAGTAGCGATATAGATTCCGGGTAGCGACGGGTTCAATTTACATGTAGTCACGTTGTTAATCATACTTTATGTCACGTTTTCTAGTGGTTGCAAACATTAGAACATGCCTAGGTTTAATTTGCTTGAGTAAAGAGATTAAAACCGGGAAAACTTGATTAACAACAAGGATTCGAGACTACTAACTCTCGTCTAATGATTAATGCCGTAACTGGATTAAGCTACTTGATGTTAGGATTGAAAGCTAAAAAGCACATCTTTTCGAGGTCGAGAGAATAGAAAAGGAAATTTGTTTATTTGGTCGAGAGACGTTTAGACGATACAATTGACGCAATCACATCGTGACACGCATATAGAAAGAACCCGGTTAAGCCTAGAATCGACATTGTTACAACGCCATGGTGAACTCATCCCTAGTTCATTCTCTCCTACTGATTATTCTCTTACATTATTGTTGCTTTTGTTCACGTTGATTACAAACCCCCCCCCCTTTTATTTACTGGAAACGATTGACAACTAGTCACATACTTCACTAAAGTCTTAATCTTCACCATATTCTCTGTGGGATTCGACCCCAACCTTGTTGGGTTCTTTACTTGACAACGATCGCTTACGCTTCATTAATTTGAGGTGTAGTTTGAGCGTTATCACCAACCCTGTTGAATTATGCCAATGTCTGAATCATCTAAAAGTGAATGAACCAGGGCAACCTGCCTAATTAACCCAAACTAAAACGAAGACCATGCAAGAAGTGTGGTAAGCCTACCACAAAGTTCATAATCATCAACTAAGCTCCCAACTCCAAGAAATACTACTACTACTTCCAATACTTGAACACCATTCAAAGTTGACATCTCCTTACTAACCTCACCTCGGAAAGAAGCCCACCGTGCCGCAAATATCAAGTCAAAACACCCCGAAGGCAAAGAAAAAAGGTGCCTGGGGTTCAAGGTTGCCATCTAGCTATAGAAATTTTTGCATATACCTTTAACTCACCGCCTTGGCTCAAAACCATTCCGTCTACTACATCTGCACACAAACCAACCATTTTGAAGCATACAACATACCAAACTTCTCGTCTGTACTAGCAAAGTCGAACAACCACTGGAACCTCCTACAACAGACAACCACTCAGAGAGTCCACCAAATAGAGCTTTCAAATATCGGGCTATAAAGGCATTCATTACTCTCAAAGTACCATTTGAAATGTAAAGTAGTCTCACTAATCTTAATCAGCACAACCTGATCACATATAACACGCCACCACTAATTCCCAAACTTACGCCGCTGAATCTGGAATGTCCAGCCTAATCCAATGGTTAGCCAAGGACTGGATGTCCAAGACTAACTACCACCCTAAAACAGAAATAGAGAAGCTGAGTGGCCCGCACCCACTGCCTTCTGACATAAGGATGTTGCAACCAAAGATAAACTTCCACGAACCATCTGAGGTAACATGATAGACCATAATTCTGAACTCCAACTCTAATTACCAATCGATGCCTCTGTCAAACCCATATGCTGCCAATGAACTCTCAGGTACTAGAGCCCACTAGGCTCTGAATATAAAAGTTGTCTAATCCGTAGATTCTATTGAAACTTGGGTCTTCCCAAGGAATATAACCAGGAAGCCACAATAAACTAAATTCGATCAAAGAAAGTCTCCCATACACAAGCCAAAGCAATTCTCAATCGTCACCTCAGTCAACTACTAAAACACATAAGCATGAACAAGTAGTCATCTCCCTCCTTTTTAAACTAAACAAAACCCTTCCTTAGCATACACTGAACCTTACAAACTCCTTCTCAAATAAAACCTGGAGCCATTCCCTTAGCTCCCACATCTATATTGTCAAAACTCAATAAGGCAGGAGAAGAATGGTTCGGATGCCCAACTCACCCAAAATGCTATGACTACAACTCAAGGCTACGGTCAACACTAGAAAAAAAGTGACAATCGAAACTCAACCACAAAGTCAGAATTAAAAACCCAACTAGAGTACTACGATCGAAATTCATTCCAACTGGAACTGGGGAAAAACAATAAGACAACCCAACCAGACAAGAACTGAAGAAGACTATGGGAACAACCAACATACCTGCCAACCTTCTAATCCAACCAAAAAAAGAGGATCGATTCTAATCAACCAAAAAACAAAACCAATCTATGCTCGCTAGCATAACCGGCACCCCTTAACTTAAAATAGAAGCTCAAACTTTGGCACTACTACCAGTAACACCAAACTAACACAAGGACTTCAAGCAAATGCTAGATAATAGCCTAGGAAACAACCATGTAGGACCTCTTTAAAATGGGAGACTCAACATAAGTCTAGAACCACAATAAGCTAGAAATAAAACCAACCAAAAAAGAGACTAAAAAACCTACCCCATTCACTACTAAAGAATAATCTACCAAGAAAATACACGCATAGATACTACAGCTCAAGTAGTCAAACAACTAAACAAGTAGCAGGTAAGCATATAAGCAAATATATGGAAGAAAGGATAGAATTGCAATGCGAGCAGTACTATCACTTACCGAAGGTAACAAAAGCCTTACCTGGAGCACCGATATCAGGAACCTCTATCTCTAGCCCACCAAGAGAGGCATCGGACTGACGGGATCTAACCCTAGACTGGGTAGTTGAAGCTGAAGGCTCAACTGTCCCGCACCAGAGATAATCTCTAAGATAGTGACCAACCACTCCATAATCATAGAAACCTAAGGAACCCTTGACCTAACGCACAATACCTGCTCACTATGGACGGATACCTGACCCACCTAGCTAAAAGCCACCTCTAACCTTCCAGGGACCACCCCTACAACCCTGCACACTACCTCTCGATGCTTGGGGATAAACCCTACTACCCTGTACTCCACCTCTATCCGGTTGTACTAGAGCCCTGGGAGATAACACTTGTTGACCCTGATGACTCGGATACGCGATCGTGGAGCAATCCCTAGAAAAGTGCCCATGCTTACCGCACCAAAAACAACTTTTACCTGATGAAGTCCGATGGGAAGGTCTCACTAAATTTGACTGGCCACCATGACCTACACAACCAGAATGCAAAGCTAGAAGAACCTGACCCATACCTTGTCTACTCTGCTCAACATGCTCTACACAACCAATTTCAAAAACTTGAGGAGCCACCAAAATGGGTATGCTAGATAAGAAACAATGGAACCAATCCCTAGTGAAGAATCCCCTACCTCGAGTATGAGAACCTTCAAAACTGTCCTGACAATGATGCTTCTTACTACTACCCCATATGCCTCACAACATAAACGCTCAACAACCCAAGCATGATCAACCACCTAAAGGAAGGTAGTCCCAACTGAAACCAAGTGCTCGGTTGCCAAACGGAGCGGTGAAATTAATCCTCCCACAAAGATTTGAACTCTCTCAAACTCTTAAGTCACAGTCCTAGCAGTATGTCTAACTATCTCGTGAAACCTCACCTTATACTTTAATACCTCCATACAACCCTGCTGAAGAATTAGAAGCTCAACCCTAACTGAAGCACTACTAAAAAAACCAGGTATTGCCCCAACATGAAGTACTAAAACACCCACCAGAGTACTCAGGACACGGTGTTTTGAAGAACTAGTGTAGCCATAAATCCTACCGGAGGCTGGGCTGGCCCCACACCCCCTACGTGATGCAATTTGCTCTCACTCTAAAGTCCTGGCACTGATGAAAGCACTAAGGAAAAAGGCACAGAAGCCTCGACATCACTCGCTGTCGAACTCATCTTAGACATCTGAGAAAGAATGAAATAATCCAAGATTAGAAGTCAATAGGGCCAAAAACGCACGATAAGGAGCAAAGAAGATGCACTACTAAATAAACAGGGAAAATCGACCTCAAAAAAACAACATTCTGAGGTCAGTTTTCCCTGATAAACCGACTCAAAAGCTCTAGTCTGAAAAAGCTTGGTCGCTTTTCAGTACCAACATTGGGAGGTTAGTATTTACAGTAGGAAAAATCTTGGTCGCTTTTCAGTACCAACATCGGGAGGTTAGTATTTACCGACATCCAGATGTCGGTTTTAATTTTAAATTCAAAAATTTCTGACTTCCTGAGGTCGATTATATAATAAAAATTAAAATATATATTATATTAATACCCATCTCATGAGGTCGATTTTATTTAATTATATTTTTATTTATTATTTTCCTTTCTAACATCAAGAAGTTGATTTTTTTTAAAATGAATATTATTAAAAATATAATATACTAACCTCCAGTGGTTGGTATTATTTAATTTTTAATTTATTATTTTTCTAATTTTCCAATCTCTTGAAGTCGGTATTGTTTAAGTTTAATTTATTATTTTTTTGATTTATCGACCTCCGAAAGTCGGTATTACTGAATTTTTAACTTATTATTTTTCTGATATTCTGACCTCCTAAGATCGGTATTATTTAAATTTTATTTTTTTATTTCACGCGATTCTGAGTTTCTAAGGTCAATTTTCTGAAAAATTATATTCAAAAAACCGATCTCCTGATGTCGGGTTTCTGGAAAAAATTTACCCAAAAAACTGACCTTCAAAGGTCGGTTTGTTGTCGATATTTTACCATAAAATGGACAGCAAATCGCTGCAATTTGAATTGCCCACCTGCATATTGGATAATGTGCATATTCAACCAAACCAGCTCAAATAGTTGTTAACACGATATTTTTCTACATTTACGTTTCACTACTTTAAATTAAACTTAAAATCATTCAAATTAAACTTAAAATATGACCAAACAATCTAAAAAGTGTACAAACTATATATACTAAGTCCAAAATGTCTAGTAGTTAGGTACAACTACTCATCATCAGCATCCTCATCCTCTTCACTCTCCTCACCCTCGGTATCAGACTTATCCACTAGGCCTCGACGTTTATCACTGGCACACTGAGGAATAATCTTTCCCAAATCAAAAAGAGATTTTAACTCGGACTGAAGCTCCGCATACCTCTTGTTCTCTATCTCCTTTGCTGCTGCAATCTGTGCAATCTACTTGTCTCTTTTATTATCCCTTTTGGTTGATGCAGCAAGCTCGACAGTGAGCAGAGATATCTTCTCCTCCATTACAGACACGTTCGCGTTATCCACGTTATCGAAGCCTGAAGATGATGGACAATAAAATCAGGGCTTCTTCTCCGCATAAGCCTTTTTTGTGTAACCATAGACTGAACCTCTTACTGGTTCACCCGCACTCTCTCGCCAAAATTGTTCTACTTGTTCATCTACAAGCGGTGTGTCCTGACTTTCAGGAGGTTGAGTACTACGGTACTCCTGAATTCTTTGCACAAACTACTCCTATATTTAAATGAAGAACTCGTAGTATAAGAATATAATAGATAAAAGGAAAAAAAAGAATAAAAAGAATAGCTTGAATGCAGTTCTTATATGTGTCTGTTGTGCACGTGTCTCACACCAACTTTCTTCATCTGTCGGATTTTTTTGGCGTCTTTGTATGACAAACCTTGAATAACTCTTCCTGAGTTACAGGCCTACCCAAGTCTTTTTCCCGCAAATAACATGCATATGATGTGATTATTAATCTCCAAAAGCTACCTATCAAAAAGGAAAATTTTATTTAACTGAATTAAGAAAATATACCATTCTCTTCTTCCTAGTAAGCTGGCTAATGGCCCCACCAGTGTGCAGAGATTCACCCTTCTCCGATGCCCGAACCTTCTTCCCAATCTCTCTTCTCTTAAGAAAATTTTCATCAGTTTTCTAGAAATTCAATAACTTGGCCCACATATCTGGCATCATAAAATATGGAACTCTCTTGTATGTCCGACACTCAGAAAATAGGCCACTAAGCACCATCCCAGCTCTATATTGGAAGTTACTTTGAACTTGATTCTCATGCTCGGGATCCCATACGTAAGATTTCTGCAATAGAAAATAGTTAAATATTTATTTTAGAAATGTACAGCGAATTTAGATGTATATAATGTGAATTTAATTGATAAAAACTTTTACCCTAAATTCCATGAAGATTTGTCCTTGGATATTAAGTGGTATCGAACTCCAAGTCGGGTAGATATCATTATAAAATGATTCAATGCACTCAATGATTATTTTTCTCATTCCTTCATCCGAAAATAACCTGCAATACAAGATTAAACACTTAGAATATAAATTCGAAAATTAAAAGATTAAAAGATAAACATATAAAAAGAAGATGCAATATAGTTGAATAATACCTATATCCTTTAGGCTCGATGATGAGTATCCGGGTATGGTCTCTATCGCCTGGCTATAAACCACCTAGCTGTGGACCATGTGCATATGAGTGCTCAGTCGTGGGAGTATTAGAACCTGAGCCACAGGATCCAAGACGAAGACCTGAAAGTCCAATTGATCCACTAGCAGTACTGGACTGACTAGTGTTGGCTGATGGCAAGGTAGAGTGATGACCAAGATGGGAATAACCCTGCAGTGTTTGGTAACCCGACGTGGGTACCATGACGGGCATATAAATAGAATAACCAGAAAGTGGAGTCACGTTAGTAGAGGCATTATATGACTGATGTACCGAGTGAGTAGCTGAAAGTGAGGCTCGTGGTGGGATATAAGCTTGTGGAGGCTCATCAGCTATCACGACCCCAGTGGATCTTTCAGAAGTATTGATCTTTTTTTTTTTGGATTGACGGGTTTTTTTGGTTAGCCTTGTTCTTATCTAACATCTATTAAAATGAAGGTGAAGTTAAAAGAAAAAACATAGAACTATAAAGGAAAAACTCTTAAAATGAAGGTCCAGTTAAAACAACAACTTAGAACTGTAAAGTAAAAAACTACCTTAACTTAGAAATTCTTAGGTTACTAATATTTTGAACAATAAACTTAACAACATACACAATGACCAAAATTCAAAAAATTATTAGTATTCATTTATTCCTCATATATGATAGATTGACAATACCAACCTAAAATTATTTGCAGTTATCGAAATCAACAAACAGAAGAGAACCAATAATGAAATGCAAACAAGAATTAATATAGTCCTATTGTTATGGTAGTTTCTTAAGTTGTTTTACCTTTTCAGTGGAGCTCCTGTATCACATTAGAACAATATTCTTCTCTTTTTTGTCTTCTTTTTTTTCTATTTAATATTGATGGATTATGAAGTCTTTTAATTGGTAATGTATTTCCCTTTAGATACATATAACACATGAATAATTATACATGCGATCATATTATATATGTATAGTACCAAAAAATATTTGGTCACTAATAAGGGCTGAGATATAGCTCAGAACTTCAGACATGACTCTTGATTAAAGAACTATAATTGAAGATTACATTTTACAAATCTAAGAAGGCTGTAAATATTAAAAGAAATATCCTTTTCGGATTCAATAATTAAAAATAATGAATACAAATGCTAATTGCTATTCATCCTCTTCGGAAGTCTCCTCCTCAGTTGCCCATTCAACTTCTTCATCTGTTGATTCATCCTCCTCGATATTTGGTAACGTTTCTTACTCTTCTCTACTAACTTCTTCTAAATTGTTATCAAGATGCTCCAAGTTGGTTTCTAACTCAAAGTCCACTTATTGGTGAACAATTGCTATATAGTTTTGATAAGAAACATCCAACAGATTCTCAACTTCCACCCACCCCATAGGATTAGTTTTGATTACATTTTCTGAATTGTAGACCTATATATGGTTAGTATATTAAAAATAGTGTTAGTAGAAGGAAGAGTACTATACGTTGTTGTTATTATGTATATATTATAACACTTACCCAATCAGTATACCACGTTGTAAATGACAAACACACTTGATCATGGCCATATAGTTGCACAAAATAACTGTAGTATCACATTGAAAATATAGTTAGTTTTCTTAATGAAATCGGAGTTGAATACGTTGTGTAAGTATTTAATTTTCTTACTCTAAAAAGGGCTGGACTTTTGGGCAATTTAGCAAGACATGTAGCGCTGTAGATTTTTTTTCCTTTTCCGCAAGTATGCGCAATCTACGCCTTTTTGAACCCTTACCCGACTGATTGAAGATTGATAATGGTTGTACTGCAGCATCAGTCTCGGCATCAGCGTGTCGATTAGGTCTGTTTCTCAAGAATGACACTTGATCATCAAAGTATTAAGAATAAAAGTGGGTTGTTTCTCTAGCAAGATATGCTTCAACTATAGAGCCTTCCACCCTATTTTTGTTCTTAACACTCCTTTTAGACTTGCCAATGCTGCTGTAAAATTTTACGTTAGATATGTATATAATTGAATAAATTAGAATAAATATGTTGTAGTTACTTACCGCTCATAAGGATACATCCACCTATTTTGAATTGGACCTCCCAGTAGGGCTTCGTGGACAAGGTGCACTATTAAAAACAACTCAAAAAGGGTCGGATAGGAAAGCGACGGACAGCGTCGCTCCTGAAAAGCGACGAAAAAATCGACGCTGTCCGTCGCTTTTCTATTTTTTTAAATTTATAATTATTTTTTTACAAAAGCGACGGACAACGTCTCTTTTTCCATCACTTTTTTTGGCGGATTTTTGTTCCAAAATTATTTATAAATAATGATTTTTTATTTTTTATTATAAGCGACGGATAGCGTCGCAATTATTAAAAAAAATTAAAAAATAATTTTAAAGAAAGCGATGTTGTTCGTAGCTTTCTTTAAAATTTAATTTTTAGCGTCGCTTTCTTTAAAATTTAATTTATATTAAAAAAAAATAGAAAAGCGACGGACAACGTCGCTTTTGTCCGTCGCTTTTTGGTCAATATGCGGTCAACTCATTTAAAAAAGCGACGGACAAAAGTGACGCTGTCCGTCACTTATTTAAATATACAAAGACCCGGCGGGGTCTCTTTCCCTCATTTCTCTCTCTTTTTTCTCTCCTCCTCTCCTCCCCTCCACCACTGCTCCGCCGCTCCCTCCACCACCGCTCCCTCCACCGCCGCTCTCTCCACCGTTAGCCTACTCCCTCCAACCTCCTCCGATTTTGAGGTTAGTTGTTTTTTTTATTCGAAGTTAGGGTTTAATTTGGGTATTTTTATTTTGAAAAATTGATAGTGAATTCTAGACTAGGGTATGTTGTTGTTGTTGAATTCTAAACTAGGGTATGTTGTTGTTGTTGAATTCTAGACTAGGGTGTATATGTTGTTGTTGTTGTTATTGTTGAATTCTAAACTAGGATTTTGAAAAATTGATAGTGAAAATTGATATATGAAAAAATTGATAGTGAAAAATTCCTTTTTTAGATTATATTCTTAATTTATGAACTTTAATTAATTTAGGCTTGCTATTAGTTTGTGAACCTTAGTTTAGGCTTGCTATTAGTTTGTGAACCTTAGTTTAGAATTGCTATTAGTTTGTGAACCTTAGTTTAGGTTCTTTTTTGAACTTGAATTATATAGGTTCTTGAATTAGCTAGGTTCTTGAATTTGGAATTAGGTTCTTGAATTAGATTATTAACTTGAATTTGAGAACTTTGAATTTGAAATAGGTTCTTGAATTAGTTTTGGGTTTTGTTTTAGAATCTTGAATTAGATTTCAACTTTAACTTTTTGAATTAGGTTCTCGAATCTTAGTTTTTTTAAGTTAAGCTTTTTTGAGTTAAGTTTGTTAGTTTAAATTGTTAGTTTTGAGTTAAGAATTAGTTTTTAACTTTAGATTCTTTTTTCAACTTGAATTAGGTACTTGAATTTGGAATTATGATTTGGAATTAGAATTTGGAATTAGGTTCTTGAATCTTAGTTTTTTTAAGTTAATCTTTTTAAAGTTAAGTTTGTTAGTTTAAATTGTTAGTTTTGATTTAAGAATTATTTTTCAACTTTATGTTCTTTTTGAACTTGAATTATAGGTACTTGAATTTGAAATTAGGATTTGGAATTAGAATTTAGAATTAGGTTCTTGAATCTTGGTTTTTTTACGTTAAGGTTTTTTAAGTTAAGTTTGTTAGTTTAAATTGTTAGTTTTGAGTTAAAAATTAGTTTTCAACTTTAGGTTCTTTTTTGAACTTGAATTAGGTACTTGAATTTGGAATTAGGATTTGGAATTAGAATTTTGAACTAGGTTCTTGAATCTTAGTTTTTTTAAGTTAAGTTTTTTTAAGTTAAGTTTGTTAGTTTAAATTGTTAGTGTTGAGTTAAGAATTCGTTTTCAACTTTAGGTTCTTTTTTAACTTGAATTATAGGTACTTGAATTTGGAATTTGGATTTAGAATTAGAATTTAGAATTAGGTTCTTGAATCTTAGTTTTTTTTAAGTTAAGCTTTTTTAAGTTAAGTTTGTTAGTTTAAATTGTTAGTTTTTAGTTAAGAATTAGTTTTCAACTTTAGATTCTAATTTGAACTTTAATTAGGTACTTGAATTTGGAACTTGAATTTGGAATTAGGATTTGGAATTAGAATTTGGAATTAGGTTCTTGAATCTTAGTTTTTTTAAATTAAGCTTTTTTAAGTTAAGTTTGTTAGTTTAAATAGTTAGTTTTGAGTTAAGAATTAGTTTTCAACTTTAGGTTCTTTTTTTTAACTTGAATTAGGTACTTGAATTTGGAATTATAATTTGGGATTAGAATTTGGGATTAGGTTCTTGAATTAGATTATTAACTTCAATTAAGTTCTTGAATCTTAGTTTTTTTAAGTTAAGTTTGTTAGTTTAAATTGTTAGTTTTGAGTTAAGAATTAGTTTTCAACTTTAGATTCTAATTTGAACTTTAATTAGGTACTTGAATTTGGAACTTGAGTTTGGAATTAGGATTTGGAATTAGAATTTGGAATTAGGTTCTTGAATCTTAGTTTTTTTAAATTAAGCTTTTTTAAGTTAAGTTTGTTAGTTTAAATTGTTAGTTTTGAGTTAAGAATTAGTTTTCAACTTTAGGTTCTTTTTTTATTTTGAATTAGGTACTTGAATTTGGAACTTGAATTTGGAATTAGAATTTGGGATTAGAATTTGGGATTAGGTTCTTGAATTAGATTATTAACTTGAATTAAGTTCTTGAATCTTAGTTTTTTAAGTTAAACTTTTTTAAGTTAAGTTTGTTACTTTATATTGTTAGTTTTGAGTTAAGAATTAGTTTTCAACTTTAGGTTCTTTTCTGAACTTGAATTAGGTACTTGAATTTGGAACTTGAATTTGGAATTAGGATTTGGATTAGAATTTGAAATTAGGTTCTTTAATTAGATTATTAACTTGAATTAGGTTCTTGAATCTTAGTTTTTTTAAAGTTAAGCTTTTTAGGTTAAGTTTATTAGTTTAAATTGTTAGTTTTGAGGTAAGAATTAGCTTTCAACTTTAAGTTCTTTTTTGAACTTGAATTAGGTACTTGAATTTGAAATTAGGATTTGGAATTAGAATTTGGAATTAGGTTCTGCAATTAGATTATTAACTTGAATTATGTTCTTGAATCTTAGTTTTCTTAAGTTAAGCTTTTTAAATTTAAGTTTGTTAGTTTAAATTATTAGTTTTGAGTTAAGAATTAGTTTTCAACTTTAGGTTCTTTTTTGAACTTGAATTTGTAATTAGGAATTGGAACCTGAATTTGGAATTAGGTTCTTGAATTAGATTATAACTTGAATTTGAGAACTTTGAATATGAAATAGGTTTTTGAATTAGTTTTGGATTTAGTTTTTATACTCTTGAATTAGTTTTCAACTTTAGGTTCTTTTTTGTGAACCTTGAATAATGCTTGTTAGTTTAGGATAGTCTTGTGAACCTTAATTAGTTTAGGTTAGTCTTGTGAGTTATGTGAATATTTATATGTAAGTGTTATTGTTAAGGAAATGAGGAACTTTTAATTAGGTACTTGATTTTGGAATTAAAATTTAGAACTTGAATTTGGAATTAGGTTCTTGAATTTAGAATTAGGATTTGAAACTTGAATTTGGAATTAGGTTCTTGAATTAGATTATAACTTGAATTTGGGAACTTTGAATTTGAAATAGGTTTTTGAATTAGTTTTGGGTTTAATTTTTATACTCTTGAATTAGTTTTCAACTTTAGGTTCTTTTTTGTGAACCTTGAATAATGCTTGTTAGTTTAGGATAGGCTTGTGAACCTTAATTAGTTTAGGTTAAGTCTTGTGAGTTATGTGAATATTTATATGTAAGTGTTATTGGTAAGAAAATGAGGAACTTTGAATTAGATACTTGCATTTAGAATTAGGATTTGGAACTTGAATTTGAAATTATGTTCTTCAATTAGATCATTAACATGAATTAGGTTCTTGAATCTTAGTTTTTTTAAGTTAAGTTTGTTAGTTTAAATTGTTAGTTTTGGGTTAAGAAGTTTTCAACTTTAGGTTCTTTTTTTAAACTTGAATTATATAGGTTCTTGAATTAGGTACTTGAATTATATAGGTTCTTTTTTATTTTAAGTGTTAGTTTATTACATTAATGTTAGCTTGTGAACCGTGAATAACTTGCTAGTTTAGGTTAGTCTTTGTGAACCTTAGTTTAGGTTAATGCTTGTTATCATTTTCTTATACTTTTTGACATTTTGACACTTTTTTTAAGTTATTGAATACTTTATAGGTCCTTTTGGTGGACCTTTTATGTGTTTAGTGATATTATTACTTCGTATTTAGTTTCTTGTTATGATTGAATCTTATTATGAATATTGTGGTAGCAATTAGTGCTGATTTGGCCGTCTATTTTTAGCCTTTTTTTAGTAGTGGTGAATGGGAAGATGTTCCATCACATCGAAGAACCCATGTGGAAGAATCTTCTTCAACTTATTACTGATAACAATAATATTTTCAGCCATCTAAATCAGATTTTCTACTCTCAAGTCTTCGAAGAATAAACTTATCTCTGCCATCGGTTTCCATATATATTCATCCAATCCATTAAAAGAAATCGGAAGTAATTTTTCCATGAAAATGTGACAGTTATGACTTTTCATCCCATGTAAGATTTCATGCTCCATGTCAACCCTCTTCCCAAAATTGGAGACATATCCATCTGGCATCTTCATACTCTGCACCCACTCACAATTTTCCACTTCTGTTCCATTGTGAATGAATAACTGACCTTGGGCTTAAGCAACTTCTCGTTGGCAGACTCTTGTAAATGTAACTCTGGTCATCTACAGTGTTCCGGTAAGTCAAGTCTAGCCTTAATATTATCCTTTGTCTTGCCAGTTACATCCATTACAGTGTTGAACAAATTATCAAATTTTTTTTTTTCAATATGCATGACATCAAGATTGTCTGAGTAGATTATCCTTCCAATAAGGTAATTCCCAGAATATGCTCTGTTTAGTCCAATTATGCACAACACCGTACACATGGAATTTATACGGTGGTTCCTCGATAACCTTTTGCAAATTTTAAACCCTCTCTCAAATATCATGACCCGTTAATATTGGGGGTGGACCATTGTGTTCAGTTTTATTCTTTCTAAATGTATATTTCATTCTCCTGAACTCATGATTAGGTGGCAAGAACCGACGGTGACAATCAAACCATGAAGTTTTTCGACCATGTTTTAATGTGAATGATTTAGTATCTTCCATGCAGTAGGGTCAAGCTAACTTTCCAGCAATCATCCACCCAAACAACATTCCATAGGTAGGAAAATCACTAATAGTCCATATTAAGGTAGCACGCAAGTTGAAATTTTGTTTACGAGAAATTTCCCATGTTTCAACCCCCACATACCACAACAGTTTCAACTCATCAATCAAAGGTTGTAAGTACACATCAATCAGACCTTTTGGATTACGCGGGCCAGGAATAACACAATTCAGAAATATATATGGACTTGTCATACACATCTCAAATGGAAGATTATACGGTGTAATAAATATAGGCTAACATGAATATGGTGCAGCCCCAACTGAAAAAGGGGTGAAACCATCAGCACACAAACCCAACCTAACATTCCTTGGTTCAGCTGCAAAATCTGGATAAGTTCTATCAAATTGCTTCCAGGCCTCTCTATCTGATGGATGACACATGACACCAGGTGGTCTTCCATTTTCATGGTGCCATCTCATATGAGGAGCAGAGCTATTTGATGCATACAACCTCTTCAACTTTGGTATAAGATGTAAATAATGCATTGCCTTAATAGCAATTTTGTTTCCACTAGAACCACGCTTATAGCGAGGGTGTCCACAGAATTTACATGACTCTAGATTGACATCCTCCTTAAAGTATAACATGCAACCGTTTTGTCACGACCCGATTTCTCGGTCATGATGGCACCTACAACCCCCAGTAGGTGAACCAATCCCTGTAGCCCAGAACAGCTAGTAATGGGCTACTATCTAACAAATAAGAGAACAAGACGAATAAAATAGATAATATGAATGTAAATATATACAAATGCGGAAAACTAAACCAAACCCCAAGACCTGGTATCATAGTACAGAGCCAAACTACAAACATGGAGTACAAGTAAACAAAAACTATATATACAGATGTCTCTGAATGGTAATAGAGTACATGAAGCAAAAGATAAACTAAAGCTAAGCTCCGATCGCCAAGAGCTCACCTTCAGCCTGAAGTAGTCTCCAACAGATCTCCAAGCACGAATCACAACGATCTAGCGGCGATGGCCCACGCTAGGATCTGCACCCAAAGATGCAGGGGGTAGGGGTGAGCACCAAATGCGAAGCATAAGGTACCCAGTAGGTATCATAGGCCGACTGGGCACATATAAGATAAAAGCGTAGTAATAGACAGAATAGAAGCAAGCAGTCACAGAAATCAACGAAAGGTACACAGGAACTAGCCCAGAGGGAAATCAACAGAACCACATGTGAGGCTAGCAAGCAGAATATACACACCAAAGGCACAGGTGAAAGTAAAAAAACAACGCACCTGGGATCCTTGCAATAACAGTGCATATAAAATAAGTTTACGAAAGGGACGGTATACCGGTAACCTCAAGTGTAAGAAGAAGAGAGAAAGAGTAATAATAGGCATGCTCAAGACATGAATCAATACTCAACTAATCATATCAACCTCAAATCCAGAAACTAACACCCTAACAGTACCAATCTCATACTTATCCATAATAGAGAATCATTCTATAAGTAAAAAGCAAAAGTCTACCTACAGTCCCTCGGCTGCCCATACAACCGAGGAACACAAACAAGTGAAAACAAACCCTCCGGGCATCCCATACTACCGGAGCGTACAATCAGCAAACAGCAAACAAGGGTGGAACCTCGAACCATGAATGAATATGATGCATGAAGATCTCAAGTGCCATAGTATCTCTGTATGTACCTCCTCCGGCGCCGATCCGGCCCAGCAGGTAGGTTCCATGGAAGGTCTCTGCCCGTATACCTCTACTCCCCCGTATACCCCTCTTCCGGCACACGCAGCTCGTAGCTCCTGGCCCGGATAGCAAGGTCCATGGAGGTCCTCGACCCCATACCATATCTCAGTATCACAGAACATGTATCAAGATAGAGTCCCAGTCTCAATATCAAGATATAGAACCAGTCTCAAATATGCATGCCCAGACCCTGTCCAGGACTAAAAAATAGTAGGAAAATATCTGAAAAACCCCTCCAAGGGTGCCCGGGCGTCGCCGGGTCTAAACAGTAAAAAGTCATCTCATGTGCTCGGTCCAACCGAAGCTAAAAATCATCTCAAGTAGTAAGAAAACTCATCTAGCACTCCGGCCCTGCCGAGTCTAGTGATAATCGTAAAACTGATGATTTTAAACCACAAGTGAAATCAACCATTTCCAAATCATTTCCATCAAAAAACGGCCCCCCGGGCCATGCAAGGTTTAGCAAACAGTGTCAGTAGGCCCAAAGCCAAAACCACTGTAAAACATCGATACAACCTCTTTATATGCATGGAAATGATATGCTCACACACAACAATAGCTGCCCAACAGCTTACAATCAACCTACCGACCTTGCACAGGCCCACAGCTACTCAGCAAGCATAACCAGCCTAGAAGGATAATTCTATGCCCGGGACTCGCGGACATTCCCAAAATCCCACCTTCTATGTTCCAGAGTCAATAAGGCCTCGCAGGACCACAAGGGTAAATAAAATATATCCGCAAATACTACACACAACGGAGGAATAAAAATAGGCGGACATGAATAAAGCGGTCAAGGTCTGTGGTACCAACCTAATAAACCAACCCAAGGATGCCCATTAATACAATTTTATTCTATATATACGGAGTCTGGGGAAATTAAACCGTAACCTACCTGTCGTCCGACGACAAGCTGCTGAAACACGATGTCCAAGCTCGAACCACTCCGAGAAAATCCAAAACCAAATCGGAATCGGAATCGGATTTGGGACGGAACAACTTGATAAGATAATTAATTTCCTTTTCAGAAATTGAATAATAACACAAAGTTTTCTTCTCACAACACTCCTCACGTAACAATTATGCTATACAGATATGGAGCAAAAGGGGTATATAGGCCTGCTGAAGTTATTTTCCAAGTTAAAGATAATTAAAGATAATGATCACTTGGTAACAGTGTTGCCAACATTCACATGCTGCCACACTTGGTGAGTGCTGGCCACTTCCTCCACTTACACGTGGGGTGGAGGTGGCACTCACAAGGTGACAAAATATTATTTTCGTCCCGTTATTTATATATTCGGGTATTACGTAAATTCGTGGTATAATAAATATAATATTTTAAATATACCACAATTCATAGAAAATCATTTCCAATAAAACCTACTATATTATAACAATAAATTTAAACATAACTAAATTTCCTATCTCCGTTAAAATATTACGGAGTATAAAAACTTTATAAAATAAATACGTAAACACTTATATCGTATCAAATATATTTTCCAAAGGGTATAATAATATAATTTTTACCAAATTAAACTTTTAAATAAATATTTCAAATACACGCACGATGCTAATAAAGTTCTTAAGTTTAGGCTCGTAATTCGCCTACGCACGATTTCGATATTCAAGAATTCTCTCGGGATCCTCCCTTATATTTTATCACTGTTTCGGAACTAAAATGGCATTTTAAAACGTGAAATTGAAGCTTAAATCGGGTTAAACCCGACCCGATTCGCGACCCGGTTCGCAACCCGTTTTCTGCCAGACAGTCCGCGGTAAAACAGTCATAACTCTTTACTCCGAGATCCGTTGGACGTGCGGTTTTGTGCGTTGGAAACTAGACTCGTAGACCTTCGATTTGGTATCTCGGGGGACTTCTAACTCTTTATATATTGGGAGAAAATCCCCGATACATTTGACCCAAGGTTCAGAAAATTTTGTTAAAGGTCTTACGATATCTTTTGTCGATTTGCTTGACTTCAAACTTAAACGTGGAACTGACCGGAAGGGTCATTACATCATCCACTACTAAAAAGGGCTTTCGTCCTCGAAAGTCAAGGTTAAGAGGGTACCTGAAGGCTAAAATAGCTGCGGATACTGAGCCCGCATATCTCTCTCGGTCTCCCAGGTAGCCTCCTCGACTGGACGGTGCCTCCACTGAACCTTAACAACCGGGATCTCTCGAGACTTCAATCTCCTGACATCTCTGGCCAAAATAGCTGCCGGCTCCTCAACAAAGGCTAAACCCTCATCCAACTGAACTGAATCCCACTGCAACACATGAGACTCATCTGGTACATACCGACGCAGCATCGAGACATGAAATACAGGATGTATAGCTGCAAACATCGGAGGTAAGGCTAACTGATAGGCAACGCTACCAACCCTCTGCAGAATCTCAAACGGCCCAATGTACCTGGGACTAAGCTTGCCCCGCCTACCAAATCTCATCACGCCCTTCATGGGCGATACACGGAGAAACACCACGTTACCGACACTAAACTCCAAGGCACGAAGCCTACGATCAGCATAACTCTTCTGCCTGCTCTGAGCTGCTCGAAGTCTGTCCTGAATCACTCGGACTCGGTCTAAGGAATCTCGAAGCATATTTGTGCTCTGTGGCCCAGCACTAAAACCATCAAACCAACCTACCGGTGATCTGCAACGTCTGCCATACAAAGCCTCAAAAGGTGCCATGCCGATACTCGAATGGAAGCTATTATTATAAGCAAACTCTGCCAAAGGAACAAACTGATCCCAAGAACCTCCAAAGTCAAGAACACAGGCCCGAAGCATGTCCTCCAGAATCTGAATGGTCCTCTCGGACTGGCCATCTGTCTGAGGGTGGAAAACGGTACTAAGATGAACCTC